>PVIA01003935.1:91513-152751 GCA_004024845.1 Tonatia bakeri
GACTGGAGGCACTGGAGCCTTGATGGCGGAGGTGGGCTGGAGCTGTTGGAAAGAACGGGTGGGGTCTTCGCTTGGAGAGAGGGAGAGGGCCTTCTGGGAACTTGGGGGAGAGGGCCACGCCCAGCTGACAGGCCTCCATCAAACCAGAACAAGTTGATCAAGGTTTCTTTTTTCAATTGTTCCATTTGGAAATTATTTAAACTTACAGAAATCTTACAATAATAAAAACAGTATAAGGAACACTCACTACCCTTTCCCTGGATTTCACACTTGTTAACATTTAATCCCACCTGCTCTAACGTCTCACTCCTTTGCTTGTGCTGGACGTGTGTGTGTGTGTGTGTGTGTGTGTGTGTGTGATGTTTTCCCCGAGGCACTTGAGGGTCAGTTGCACATCTCATGACCCTTACATCTAAGTGCTTCAAGTGTGTTTTCTAAGAATAAGTGTAGACTCTTGCCTTGGCTGGTGTGGCGCAGGGGATTGAGCGCCAGCCTGTGAGCCAAAGGATGGCTGGTTCAATTCCCAGGGAGGGCACATGCCTCGCTTGCGGGCCAGGTCTCCAGTAGGGGGCGCACGAGGGGCAAGCACACAGGAATGTTTCTCTCCCCCTCTATCTCCCTCCCGCCTCCTCTCTTGAAAAGTAAATAAACAAAATCTTTTTTAAAAAGTAGAATAGTCTCATCACAGGATGATTACCAAGCTAAGTGCGTTTGACGTTGGTACGGTACCTGTGTCTGGTCTGATCGCTTAAAGCACCTTGTTCTCCACGGTGATGGGCCCGTCCAGGGCCAGGTGTTGCTTCTGGTTGTCACGTCTCTTTAGGCCCTTCAGTGTGAACTCGGTCTTATTTTTATTTTATTTGTTTTTTAAAGAAATATATATTTTTAAATATTTTATTTATTTATTTTTAGAGAGAGAGGGAGAGAGATATCGATGTGAGAGAGAAACAAGACCAAGCCCACAGCCCAGGCCTGTGCCCTGACCGAGAATTAAACTGGCGACCCTTTGCTCTGCAGGAGCATACTCGACCAACTGAACCACACTGGTCAGGGCTGATCTCAGTTTTTAAATGAAATTCTGTTACAAAATTGGTTTTGTTTTATTTTTAAATAAAACATCAGTAACAGCTTAAATGGACATTTTCGTCCTGGAGTCCTTTTGTAAACGTTGGTACAGACCTGAATACCCTTCACTGGCTGTCGCTGCCTCAGTCAGCCCGCTGGGCTTGCCGTGTGACTTGCTCAGGACTCAAGACTGGGCCTGTTCTTCCAGGAGCAGGCGGGCACAGCGTCTGCACACCTCACAAGGGCAGGTTGGGAGATCTGAACAGCTCACAAATGTCGTTAGTTAGACTAACTGTTGGGTTAAATGTTACTAATTCTTTTGTGGGAAATGTTTTGTTTTAATTAATTTGTAGTTGGTTCTATATTTACTAAATTTTAAAAAATTCGTCCTGGCTGGTGTAGCTCAGTGGATTGAGCGCGGACTTCGAACCAGGCATCGCAGGTTCGATTCCCAATCAGGGCACATGCCTAGGTTGCAGGCCATGTCCCCCAGCAACCGAACACTGATGTTTCTCTCTCTCTCTCTCTCCCCCCTCCCTTCCCTCTCTAAAAATAAATAAATAAAATCTTTAAAAAAAAATTCAAGCAGTGTAAAAGTTTATTACAGAACAGTCGGAAGATGCTGTGCACACAAGTGTGGTGGAGAAGGGAAGGCTGTGCCGTTTCCCCGAAGCACCCGTTGCTGCTGCTGTGTGTGTCTCCCGTGTCTCTCGGACGGGGCTGCCCCAGCGGGACCGTGCGGGGCCGCCTTCACCTTTCCACGGACTCTCTCAGCGAGGGCATTCCCCACATCACACGCACCCCCCTTAGTGCACCATACTGTTCAGAGCTTCCTGTTCTCAAGCCACAGAAGCCCGCGCTGACCAACTCAGAAGGGGTTTGTTGGACGTCATCCGCCGGGGAGACGGCGGGCCCTGCAGGTGGGGCACCTGCAGACTGCCCGTCGTCTCTGCGTCTTTCTTTACCTTCGGTCGCAAGTGGCTTCAGTTGGTCTGGTAGCACTTTCAGTGTCCTCGACTTTGACCTGCCTGGTTAAATTTATGCTTAGGCAGATTGTTTGCAATGGTGTTGAAAATGAATTGTTTTCTTTATCTCCTTTTCAGATCATTTATTGCAGGTTTGTAGAAACACAGCTGACTTGTGTGTGTTGGTTTTTAACCTGCAGGTCTACCGAACTTATTACTTCTGGTAGGGGTGTGGGTGTGGGTGTGGGTATGTGTGTGTGTGGGGGGGGGTTGGCATTTTCTATAGATAGAATTATGTGACTTGTGAACAGAAATAGTTTTCCTTCTTCTCTTTCAACTTGGATGTCTTTATCTCTTTTTCTGACCTAATTGCTCTGGCTAGCGCTTGAGTACAGCGCTGCTGACGGCAGCGTGAAAGCCAGCACCCCGTCTTCTGCCTGATCTTAGGGGAAACCTTCCGCTTCTCCCCGTGGAGCAGGACGGCCTTGGTAAAATGCCGGGTGCCGTGCTGAGGGAGTCCCTGAAAGCGCTTTGTCCTGGGAGGACGCGGGGCTCCGTCCGAGGCCGGCTCTGTGCGGCCAGGGCGAGTGTGGTGCTCTGCCCCTGCTCTGGTGGCCTGTGCTGTCGCGTCCTGGGTGTTCTCATGCCGGACGCACCGCCCTGTGTCTGTGGCAGAAATCCCACCCGGACATAGGGTGCAGCCTTTTTAAGTATGCTGTGGGGTTGTGTTTGCTAGTATTTTGGTGAAGATTTTTCATCTTTATTCATGAAGACTATCTGTAATTTTCTTTTCTGGCGATGCCTGTGCTGGCTCTGATACCAGGGTCCTGGACATTGCCGCGTTTGACGTGTCCGATTGCTGTTGTAGTCGCCACTTGTTAGTTCTTTGAAATTTTCTGTTTCTTCTCGAATGAGTTGAGGTAATTCTGTATGTTTCTGGGACTCTTTACAGTTCATTTGATTTATCTGTGAGCATACAGCTGTCGGTAGTGTTTATGCTTGTCTGACCCTTTCATTTCTATGAGCTCAGTTGTAATGCCCCCACTTTCATTTCTGGTTTAATTATTTTTATATTCTCTCTTTTTTCTGTCAGTGTAGTTAAACATTTGAATTTTGTTAATGTTTTCAAATGAGCAACTTTTGGGTTGATTTTACTTTTTTGATCTTTGCTCAGTTCCCAGGTGATTTTGATCTTAATGTGCAGCTGGAGGTTGAGACCCCTTCCCTCCATGTGTTCTGCTCGGGTCGGCTCTGAGCACCAGGCAGCTGAGGCAGGGGGCACAGGAGCTTCTGCTGAATTCTGTTTTCGTGCTGCAAGATAGCCGTGTGAAATTTTCTTCTGCATTTGCTCTTGACGTGTTTTCACTTACATTCGTTGTTTTGCTGAGAGTTCCCCTTATGAAACGTGACAAGACGTTCTTTGTAGAACCGCTGGTAGGAGTGTATGTGGCATATGTGGGTGCACTGGACCCACAGCGTGGGTCAGCCCTGCCCCCTTCTGCTGTGAGGTCCCCCGGCCAGGTGCCCCCGCTCCTCAGATGGCGACTCTGCTTCACAGTCAGTCGCTCGGAGGCAAAGGAATGCAGTGCTGGGCTGGAGTAAGAAACGCAAATGGGGTCAGTGGAGAAGTAGGGGAGATATTGGGGGTTCCTTCTGGGTGTGGGGTGTCTCTATATTTATGGGGAGAATTTTGTAGACAGCATGTAATTGGGTCTTGTTTTTATACCCAGTCTGATAGTCTGTGTCTCTTAATTTGAGAACTTCAACCAGGAGTAGGCAAACTGTGGCCCAGAGTAGGGGCCACATCCGGCTGCTGTGTCAGCAGACTCTCCAGAGCACAGCTGGCTCGCCGGGCCTGCACGTTGGCTCTGGCTGCTGTGCGTGACCGTGGGGTCGGTCGTGGGGTCAGAGCCTGCACCGCAGCAGGGACTTGCCGAGGGCCTGGCTGGGCCTTCACGGAGCTCGCCGACGCTGTTTCTGAAGGTGCTTGTTGACGGTCGGCTCCGGTCTCCCAACTCGCTGTTTGGTTTTGCTTGTCTCGTCTGTTTTTTGTTCCCTTTCCCCCTGCTTTCTTCTGGATCGCATATTTTTGTGATCCCATTTTCACCTCCGTTACTGGCTCGTGAGCCCCGTGCTGCCGTTGGCTGTTGGGACGGCGTGCTGCTTGCTGCCCAGGCGACGCGCGGGCTTCGCCGCACATGCTCTCCCCTCCCGCCTCCCTGCAGAGTGTGACCGCCACACGTGCGTTCCCAGTGTGCGTCCTTGCCACCCAGTGTGCTGTGCCTGGTTCTGGACTGACTCGTGAGCCGTGCGTTAGCACAGGTGCATGCAGAGACGGCGATTACATTAACTCCCCTTTTCTGGTATAAGTGGTATTTTTAATAAACTAAAAAGACCTTATTATAAAGACAGTAATGCAGACTGTGAAAGAGAAACTGCAGGTAGCTATTTCCTTAGAAAGCAGAGTTTTAAACGCCACAGTCCCACCACGCAGGGCCACCAGCCCTGACGCCCGCCTGCCGAGCCCGGTCTCCGTGGGGTCTCCGCACCTTGAGCCCGCGTCGGGCGCGCTTTGCTTTTCTCCGCCGCCTTCGCCTTCCGTGCGGTCACATGTCTGTCTCACTCGTCACCCAGTTTGTGTCCAGGTTCTCCGGTTCCCCCAAACACCTTTCCCACTTGGTCTGTTGAGCCAGGACTCAGTCTGGGCCAGGCTGCCTCTGGTGGCAGGTTGTCAGTGACGCCATCCCCTCCTGTCTCAGCGCCCTCACTGTCACAAGCGCCGCACCTGGCCCTCGGGCCTCCCTGTGGCTGACGCCTGGGGTCCTGTTTGGCGCACGGGCTGCTCCCCCGCACCCCAGCGCCCGGCAGTCCTCGCTGCCGTTGGGGCGGTGCAGGCTGGGGCTCTCTCTCCTAGAAACTACTTGTGGGAAGTGCCGTCTGTTTATTTCTTACAAAACTGTAATTTTAACTTGGATTCTTTCAGCCTTTTCCTCGGACTCATGCTCAACCAGTGCTCTGCCGCAGTTGCCGGCGGGCTGCAGTTTCGTTTAGCTTTCCCACGTAGAGCCCTTGGGTGCCAAGGAATCGTCTCAGGTTCTAATGACTGTTTCTTTATCTGCTGAAATTCTGTAATGATTTCTCTCTTTTTCCCCTTTTTCAAAAAGGACCTTAAAGGCTTTGACCCAGGAGAGAAGTACTTTTATAACACATCATGGGGAGACATTTCTCTCTGGGAACCTTCTGGAAAGAAAGTGGTATGTATTTTTGCATTCGATTTCCATGTTTCCTCCAAAGCTGGGCATGAGGGCTGACTTGGTTCTGAGGGGCGGAGGCGGGTGCATGGGGGCCACTGCTGTCCCCCAGCCTGTGACTGCAACTTGGCTTTGCACTGTGGCTCTCACAGAGCGGAGGCGGAGGCTGTCTCACCTTGATGAAGTTTAGTTTATTGTTTCTTCCTCTCATGGATCGTATTTAAGACATCTCCTGCCAACCGAGAGATCTGCCCCACACTCACAGAGGACGGCATGCCGTGAGTTCTGTCGGCTCTTCCGCGGAGCGTGATGTTTGCTGAGGATCTTGTTTTCAATGTAGTGTTTCACTGATGTGAGACACTGTTTCTTGATGAACTTCTGACAAAACTAAAGTCACACTTCACTTAAACTTTGTACCACTGAGCCGTCAGTTGTAAAGTATTCCCAGATTTCGGAGACATTGAAGTATGAAAAAAGAGTCTCTCAGAATCTTTGAGAAATGGAGGTTTTAGTGTGTGGTTGGCTGTGGCCCTGGGTTTATTGTCAGTTCTCCCAGAAATGCCAGGACTTGGGGCTGCTGGCTGCAGAGGAGGCGGGACGTGTCACTGAGTGTGTCTGGGTGACCTCTGTGGCCCATGTCCTACGACGACGAAGTGCCAGAGTAGGAGTGAGACAGGGTGGCAGCCACAGAGGGGGCGCAGGCGGGGGTGGGGCTGACCTGGGGGCACTGCTGCAGGGAGCAGGGCCCTCGTCCCCATGTGGGGTGACATCCACATCGCCCACAGCAGGGCCTTAGAAGCAGCGTTGCTCTGTCCAGGTCCCACTGGGGCCAGGTGTTCCGTGGGCCATGGCTCCGGGGTCTGGAGGCTGCCGAGGCCTGAGGGCTTCTCCTCGAACAGCTGCACAGGGGAGCGGGGGCCTGTGTGGCACCCCCGCCAGCCAGGGGGCTCGGAGCCTGCTCTCACGCCTGAGCTTGTCAAATTCCCCCCACGTGGGCCTCAGCAGAGATTCCGTCTTTGTCAGCACTGTCCTCTGCGGCCTGAGCCCCAGTGAGACCTAGCTGAGGGCTGTCGGTGGTGACGCATGCACAGTGTGCCACGTGGTTTGTTGGGTGCTCACACCTGCTGAGCTTGGTCCATCAGGCTCTCAGCCTCCCCCGGACTAGAAATGGGGGTGGGGGCAGCGGTGGTGGTCGGTTTCACAGTTTGCAAGTCAGGCTACCTGGGAAAACTCTGGAGGTTTTAGAATATGGAGTAAAAATCAGAAAAACAGGATGGAAAGAGGAGAAAGTAACTATATCTCACAGAGAACTGAGTGGATTTTCATCGATGCAGTGAGTTCAAAGTATAGGACGAAGGAAGGAGATTGTGGTTTCAGTGGGGGGTTTGGAAATGGGTCGTGTTGTGTTTTGTGTGTGGACTAGAACCTGAGAAGAGTCGTTAAGTTTTAAATGTTGGAGAAGGAAACGATGGGAAAGAATGCCGTCTGTACATGGAGATCACGAAAATTTGAATGAGCACAGTTTCATTGGCACAAAGCTGTGCTCACGGGTGTTCACGTGATTTGTTCGTTCACTTGTCTTACCAGCAGTGCTGAGTGGTGGCTGTTGAAGCTGCTGTGTGGCCCCAACAGCCTTAAATGTTTACTCTCTGGCCCTTTAAGAAAAAGCTTGCCCTGGCTTAAAACGCACATTGTTCCCTGAGAGGCGACAGTGTCAGCTGTCGAGCACAGCCCAGGAGAAGAGGCGCGAGCCCGTGAACTGTGTGCAGTGCGGCTAGCAGCGCACACCTTTATTAAAGGGTGCTCGACTTTTTCTTTTAACAGAGATACCGGACAAAGCCGTACTGCTGCGGCCTCTGTAAATACTCCACCAAAGTGCTTACTTCGTTCAAAAACCACTTACATCGCTGCCATGAAGACGAAATGGACCAGGAGCTGGTGATCCCTTGCCCAAACTGTGTGTTTTCCTCTCAGCCCAAGGTGGTGGGAAGGCATTTCAGAATGTTCCACGCGCCCGTTCGGAAAGTCCAGAACTACACGGTGAACATCTTAGGTGAGACTAAGCCGTCTAGGAGTGACGTCATCAGCTTTACGTGTCTGAAGTGTAACTTCTCCAACACGCTGTACTACAGCATGAAGAAGCACGTGCTGGTGGCCCATTTCCACTACCTGATTAATTCCTACTTCGGCCTGCGGACGGAGGAGGCGAGTGAGCCACCCGGAACCGACGACCCCCCTTCGACGGAGAGGATGCCGCCCTCCGACAAGTATTACTGTAAAAAATGCAATGCCAATGCCAGCAGCCAGGATGCGTTAATGTATCACATTTTGACATCAGATACACACAGGGACCTGGAGAATAAGCTCAGGTCCGTGATTTCAGAGCACATCAAGAAGACTGGACTTCTGAAGCAGATGCACATTGCTCCCAAACCAGCGGCACACTTGGCCATCCCCCCGAGCAGCAGCGCTCTGGGTGTCCCCACCACGTCCCCTTGCTTTCATCTCGCCTTGCCACCAAGCAGTCAAAGCCAGACCGCCGTCCAGCCAGTTCAGGGCATGGTCCAGCCAGTGACGGTGACCTCGGGTGTTTCCGGAAGCCTCACTCATTCTCCGCCCTCCGCTGCCCAGTCCCACGTGACTCTGGTCTCCAGTCCCCTGCCCAGGGGCCAGAGTGGCCTCGCTCTGCCACCCGCACCACCACAGCCCGTCTTCCTATCTCCTGGAGTCCCGCTTCGCCAGCCAGCAAACCCTCCTGTGCTGCCCCTGAGTCGGCCAGTGGGGCCTGTCAAGTCCGTTGGAACTGGTGTCCTGCCCATGAACCAGACCATCCGCCCAGGGGTGTTACCCCTCAGCCGGCCTGTCGGGCCCGTAAGCCGACCAGTTGGGTCTGGGGTTCTTTCGGTAAACAGGCCCGTTGGGTCAGCTGTCCTTCCGGTCAGCCCCTCTGTCACTCCCAGCGTTCTTCAGGCGGTCTCACCAGGAGTGATTTCTGTGAGTCGGACTGTCCCATCAGGTGTCCTTCCTGCAGGCCAGATGACCCCTGCTGGGGTCATCCCTTCAGGACAGACAGCAACTTCTGGGGTGCTCCCTGCTGGCCAGACGGTCCAGTCTGGGGTGCTCCCGCTCGGCCAGACGGCTCCGTCGGGGGTTCTTCCCCCTGGGCTGACAGTGCCGCCACGGCCGCTCCCTCCCGGCCAGACAGTCCCGCTGCGGGTTCTCCCTGCAGGCCAGGTGGTCCCGCCTGGGCTCCTTTCTCCCAGCCAGACAGTCTCATCCAGCCTCCTCCCTGGGAGCCAGGGGGTGAATTCCGGGGTGCTGCATCTCAGCCAGCCGGTCGTGTCAGGGGTTCTTCCGGTGAGCCAGCCGGGGCGGCCTGGGGTCCTGCAGCTCAGTCAGTCTGTGAACACCAATATCCTGCCCGCGAGCCAGCCGGGGAGGCCCGGCGCTTCGCAGAACACAGCCTTCCTGACGTCAGGCTCCATTCTCAGGCAGCTGATACCCACGGGGAAGCAGGTGAACGGGATCCCCACATACACACTGGCCCCAGTGTCCGTCACACTGCCCGTGCCCCCTGGGGGTGTCGCTGGTGTCACCCCACCCCAGGTGCCCATCCAGCTCCTGCAGTCGGGTGCAGCCACGCAGATGGCCGGTCCCATGGCCGGCCTGCCCTCCCCGCCAGTGGTGGTGAGCCCGGCTCCGAGCGTGTTCCTGCAGGCCCCCTCTGTGCCCGAAGCGAGCTCGGGGCTGAAGCCAGCGAAGCAGTGGAAAACCTGCCCGGTGTGCAATGAGCTCTTCCCGTCCAACGTCTATCAGGTCCACATGGAAGTGGCTCACAAGCACAGTGAGTCCAGAGCTGCGGAGAAGCTGGAGCCGGAGAAGCTGGCTGCGTGCGCGCCCTTCTTGAAGTGGATGAGGGAGAAGACGGCCCGGTGCCTGTCCTGCAAGTGCGTGGTCTCGGAGGGGGAGCTCATGCACCACCTGCTGACGCACGGCCTGGGCTGCCTCTTCTGCCCGCACACGTTCCATGACATCAGGGGCCTCGCGGAGCACAGCAGGACCACGCACCTGGGGAAGAAGAAGTTGCCCGTGGATTACAGCAACAAAGGTTTCCAGCTGGACATCGATGCCAACGGCAACCTGCTCTTTCCCCACCTCGATTTCATTACCGTGTTGCCAAAGGAAGAGCTGGGGGAGCGGGAGGTCTACTTGGCAGTCCTGGCTGGGATACACTCCAAGTCGCTCGTGCCCGTGTACATTAAGGTGAGGCCGCAGGCGGAGGGTGTGCCTGGGGGCCCCAGCAAACAGGTGTTGACCTGCCCTTTTTGCTTTGGCACCTTTCTGACAACCGAGGCGTATGAGCTGCACTTGAAGGACAGGCACCACATCACCCCCACAGTCCACACGATTCTGAAGTCTCCAGCTTTCAAGTGCATCCACTGCTGCGGGGTCTACACTGGAAACATGACGCTGGCGGCCATTGCCATCCACCTGCTGCGCTGCCGGAGCGCCCCGAAGGACAGCAGCTCGGACCTGCAGGTCCCGCCGGGCCTCGTGGAGGACAGCGAGCTGCTGCTGGTCAACGGCGAGGTGGTGCACGACGCCGGCTTCGCCGTGAAGAGGAAGCTCCCCGAGGGCCACTCCGGGGCCGAAGACGCGCGGGACGGGGAGCAGCGGCCGCTGGTCATCAGCACAGAAGTGGCCCCGGCTCCAGAGAAGGTGGTGAGCGTCGTGCCTTTTAAACGACAAAGGAATGAGAGCAGGACGGAGGGACCGCTGGTTGTGAGCGAGGACGCTCTTCAGATTTTAGCATTAAATCCCAAAAAGTATGAAGACCGTTCTTATGAAGAAAAAAAGCAGTTTCTTAAAGATTATTTCCACAAGAGACCGTACCCCAGTAAACAGGAAATAGAGCTGCTGTCCTCGCTGTTGTGGGTGTGGAAAATCGACGTGGCTTCGTTTTTTGGGAAAAGAAGATATATTTGCATGAAAGCAATAAAAAGTCACAAGCCTTCTGTCCTTTTAGGCTTTGATATGTCTGAACTTAAAAATGTTAAACACAGATTGAACTTTGAGTGTGAACCACAAAATGTGTAAAAAAATTAGGAAAGTAGTAGTTTTTCCAATTGAGATTTTTTGAAAATGTTATTTTCTTCACTGTATATTGAACTAATCAATTTCAGTGGTCTTTATGCTGCTCTTTAGATGTATTTCAGGTGCTCAGCAAGACTTCTGTATGAAGAAGTGGTAGTTCTTTCAAAGTTACTATTCCCTGAAGTTGGGTTTTGTCAGTTATTTTTAGTTTTTTTTCTCTGTCGAGTCAGTTAAATCTCTCGATATTCCACGCACGCCTTGCTTTCCCGGTAGTGTCAGGACCGCACGATAAAAACTGAAATCTACACATGTTGGTGTTTTCATTTAAAGAAATTTCAGCTTGTTTCAGAATACTTAACTACCTGCCAATTTCAGCTTCGATCTCCCTCCGCCTCACGTGCAGCTGCAAGTGACGCAGTGAGCGGTCAGTGACGTCAGCACAGACCCTGCGGCGCCTGCGGCTCCTGAGGGTGCACGGCCTTCACTCTGCCGATTGCTTCTTTGTAAGATACTTGCTTATTAGGTTATGGTTTCCATTTACATTTTTTCAGGTTTGTCTTAGCCATTTTTGATCATAACTCATAGAGAACCAAATATTTTCATTGTTTAGAAAATAAATACCTGAAGTCTGGTATTTTAGCTCATAAGTCAAGAGTTATTTTACAAACACAGTAATTCTATAGATGCAGGAATAATTTTCAGTGTAGACTGTCCCTCTTTTTGATATGGTGGTAAGTCATTTTTCCATTCAAAGTTGAGATGACAAATCTTTAGTGCCTTTAGATTAAACACTGAAAATACACAAGCTCTTCTACTAACCTAGCTACTCTTAAACCATGGAAGGGAAGGACAAGGACCACGTTACTCAGGAATGAAGTTTTTACCCCTGAGTGTGCGTACTGACGTGTAAAATAGGTTTTCAGGGACAAGGGAGACCAGTAGACCAAGAGCTGAGTTCTGCGGTTGGGCCATTACCTTCTGACTGTTTCCCGGCAGTCAGCGTCTCCGTCCTGGGGAAGCGGGTGCTCTGCGGAGCACCCAGGCGGCTGGCTGACGGGCCAGGCGTAGCTCAGGAACCCCACTGTGTCACTGTTCTCTGGACAGTTAGACCTCGGGGTTTTCACATATTACACAACATAGAGGAACTTAAAGCACCAGAACCAGTAATGGAGACCAGCCAGGTGAGACTTAACCTTAAGTCCTATTTATTGCTGGTGACACACAGCAGAGGCACCTGTCCAGTGTGTTCAGAGGATACGAGTCTCTGGGAAATAAGATAATGTTACTACATGGATTTAAAGTATATACTTGCATGTAATTGCTATAGTGTGCATTTTTTGAGGCAGTTGTGAAACTGGTCTGTGATTATTGGTGTACTCTTCTGAATTCAAAAAGAGGTTGTTGAAGTTTATTTTTTTTTTACCTATTGTTTTCAGAGTGTCTATTTTGAATTAAAATTTGTTATACCACTACAAATGGAATGGTTTAATTCTTTAATCATTAAAATGTCGCTGTGACTTATAGGAATAACGTCAGCATGGAAATAGGCACCACGTGTATTTTCTAAGAAAAACCACACATGCCTTGTCATTGTGAAAATGAGCCGGTATAACCCAGGAGGCCTGGTCAGTTACTGGGTTCACCAGAGAGATGCGGCTGGGCCTTTGTGACCTGTCTGTGTCCTCACTCAGAGGGGTCGCCTGCATGGGGCCGGGCTGCCATGGGGGCCCGGCTGGGAGGGGCCGGCGGCTGGTTGGGCCTGCTGGTTTATCCCGACTTGCTGTAGTTGTGTGTACCAGGCTTTCTGTTGGCATTTTGGGCCAGACAGCTCGGGGTGAGTTGTCCTGTGCATTGCAGGATGGCAGTAGCGTCTCTGCCTCTGCCCAGTCCTGACAGCCAAAGTGTGGTTTCCCAGGTCCCTGGGGGTGGAATCAGCCCTGACGGGAATTGCTGTGAGTGAGAAATGCTGACTTGGAATTGCACGTCAGCTGTGGTTCAGCTTAGGCTGCTGAGTCTCATGTTAGGCCAGCCATTGGTTATTAAGCCATTTTTTGGGTTCCCAAAGTTAGGCAAAATGTGGTATGAGCCGAGCTTCTTAAAGCCCCTGTGGGAGTTCCTGCAGCCGTGAGGAGACGAGTGGGCAGGGCGGGGCAGACGCGGGCCCAGGCTGGCGGGGTGGGCGTCAGGGGAGGGTGGTCGCAACAGCTTTGCGACCTCCAGGATGTCACAACTGGGAACCTACTTCTGCCCACCCTGTACTTATCATTTGACAGTGGGAAACCACTGCAGCGTAATAGGTGGTGGTGGGTTATTAAAACTCTTAAAAGATGATTAGAAATTGAGAAGGGAAGGAGACTTTTTTGATGGTTACAAAAATTGTGTAAAGTATGTACGTAGCATCAGTTTTTAAATATTACATACTTGAAGCCTTTGGTTAAAATACAGCACACTATTTTAGCTTCTGTGAATTCAGTGGCATTTAACGATGTTTTTAATAAATAAAAGCCACATCAGTTCCCTCATTTTCCGTGAATAAGTGAGTGGGCCCAGACAAAAACAGCGTGACTCCCGCACGCCCTCAGTTGCTCTGTCGTGTGGGCCGGAGTGCGAACCTGGGCAGTAGACGAGGACAGCGCAGGGACCCGCGGGTGCTGGGCTGGCTCGCAGCCCGGGCCCCAGAGTCGGCCAGGGTGCCGCGGCCTGAGCCTGGAGCTGATAGTGCCCGTGCTGACGGCTGCGCCGGTGTCCTGGGCTGGGAAACCGCCAGGCCACTCTTCCTCCCCCGCCACCTCCATCCCTGAGCGCTGAGTGCCGCCAAAGCAGCCAGTCGGCAAAGAAGCCTCCCGAAGACGGGCGTCCGTCTGCCAGCCGGCGACACGGCAACGTAGGCTCTGCCCAGCTGCTGTGGCACCAGCTGGGCTCCATCCACAGCCCGATGTCGGTATTGTGGGCACAGAGGTGCTTCGGGTGCTGCCTCCAGGAACTGCCGGGCCTCGCAGTTACCAGGAAGGGCTGCCGCTCATCCAAGACCTGCCACCCGCCTGTGGCACTGGACACAGGGACTCAGGGTCCACATGCTTCTCGCTCTTTATGAAGCTCTGCCCGAGGGCCTGGATGTGCTTTGCTGCAATGGACACTCCTGAGACCCTTTCAAGGGCAGCAGCTGGCCGGGCCCCTAGTGGGTGGGTGTCCTCCAAGCTCAGCGTGGCTTTGCTCCCACTGGCAGGTCCCGCCGTGACCCGGGAGGGGTGGCCACTGCGCTCTTTTCCAATGGCCCCTGTCATCCCACGATGGATGTGCGCTCCACTGAGCAGAGCAACTTGACCCTGCCCAAGAAAAGGAAGCAATTCAGCCCCAAAACCTTAACCTTTTGACCATAGGTTTTAGGCAGGCCTTCCTAGTAAAAAATAAACATTTACCAACCATTGCTAGGAAATAAACCAAATACTTTAAATAGTAGTAATAACGTCACACTCAGGGCTTGCTGTGTTCTCTGCACTGTTGCAAGGATGGCGTGCGTTTCACTACAAAGTGGGTGGTCGTATTCCATTTCGCACACGCAGCCCCCCAGGCCCAGTTTGCCCCCAGTCTGGGGTAGTAAGGCGGAGAGAATTGGGCCAACGAAGGGGAGGCCTGGCTTCACTGAGAAGATAGCACCTCTGCTCGTGTGTGACCCACTGACACCTCAGCAGTTCTGTGACGCAGGTGTTACTTTGTCAGCACTATACAGATGAAGAAACGGATTCAGAGGTCAAGTGGCTGACTGCACCAGTTTGCTCAGGACTTGGATTTCTCGGGACTTTCAGCACCCAGACTGGAAACGTTCAGGTGAGCAGGGCCAAGTTGGTACCCTTCGCAAAGGTCAGTCTCCTCCCCAAGGCACCATGTCCCGTGATGGTGCAGTGCTGTGTCCGAGACCCCGCTGTCTAGACTTGTACACAGCTCTTTGGTTGGTGCCACCATACGCAGGGACGTCTGATGCAAGATGCCCCTTCCAAACCAACACCGACAGGAGCCGCCCGCTGCGCCAGGCGCCAGGTGCGCGCGTTGCAGCTGCAGTGAAAAGCGAGAGGGACCCTTCGGTGGGGTCAGGGTCAGGGTTCGCACAAGACATGGTTTTGCTTTTGAGATGCTTGAGGGTGTTTCCCCCATGTTACTAATAGCTGAGCTTTTCTTCTTTAAATCCTCACCAAGGATAAGTTCTCACTGATTTTAGAGGACAGAAGAGGGTGGGGAGAGAGCGCATGAGAAACATCCATCGGCTGCCTCCTGCATGCGCCCCCCCCGGGGGTGGAACTGGAGACCCGTCTGGTGAACAGGGTGGCTCTCCGACCGACCGAGCCGTTGGCCAGGGCCATACTGAACTTCTTACTGACTAAGGAATAAAAGGTCCATGTAGGAGTTACTTCCAGAAAACTGATTTTTAGCTTTAAAAACTTGAGCTGAATTTTATTCTCTGTTACTGTAATTTTAGTGTTTTCAAACCAGCTCTCTTTTCGTGGGTGGTCAGAGCGCACACTGAGCGGACATTTCGTACATCTGAAGCCTCACTTCGTAGCACAGCTGCCAGCCGACGCTTCCAGAATTTAGGTTCTCCGTTCTGCAGTGATTAAATTTCAGCTTGAGGATTTTTCTAATTTTCAATAATTTGTATTACTTAGTCTTTAAAAGTGAGTACAAGTTTAAAAATCATCTCGCAGTGAAGATGTTGCCTAGGGAAACTCCTTACCTTCGGTGGCCAAGCTCCTGCAGCGGCAGCCAGCGGCAGTTTCAGATTCTAGCCTCAGGCGTTTCGTGAGCCACGAGCTATCGAGTGAGGATGTGAATGTCAATGAAGTTTGAGTCTGGGTCACATCATCAGATTTTCCACAACGCACAGCTGAGTCCACCTGCACCACCAGCCTCCAAGGGCTGTGATAATGGCACATGAAGACACCCTAAACAGTGTGAGGGTCTGGGGTCTTCTGTCCAGGAGGACCACTTGAGGAGACAGATTAAAATCAAAATCTGTTGTATCTGATAGAGGTCCGTATTATCCACCATAAATCCACCATATTATCAGTTTGAAAACAAATACTACTAATACTAGTCATTCACAGAAATCACACACTTAATCTATTTACACACTTTGAGAAGGAAAAAATATACAATACTGCCAAATAGTAGTTAAGGCTTGTTTTTTACAGCCTTTAAAAGAAGATGCTTCCCGCAGTGGCTGGTGTGGTTCTGGGCTGAGCACCAGCCTTCGAGCTGGAGGTTCTCTGCTTGGATTCCTGGTCAGGGCAGGCGCCCGGCTGCAGGCCGCGTCCCCAGTTGGGGGCACGTGAGAGAGGCCATGGGTCACCGTGTCTCTTGCACATTGACGCTTCTCTTCCTGTCTGTCTCCCTCCCTTCTCTCTCAGAAAAATAAAAATAAAATAAAGTCTTAATGAAAGAAAGAAAGAAAGAAAGAAAGAAAGAAAGAAAGAAAGAAAGAGCTTGCCAAACCTCTATCCCACTCATGAAATCATGAGCAATATGATTATTTTTATTTATTTATTTTTAATTTCATTTTAATCATTGTTCAAGTACAGTTTTCTCCCCTTTACTCCCATTCCAGCCCGCCCACCCCTCCCTCCCCACTTCCCTCCCATTTCCACCCTCCCCCTAGTTTTCGTCCATGTGTCCTTTAACTTTGTTCCTGTAAACCCTTCCCCTTTTCCCCTGAAACTGCCTCTTCTCTCTTCTCTGGTCACTGTCAGCCTGTCCTCTATTTCAGTGTCTTTGACTATATTTTGCTTGATTCTTTGTTTTGTTGTTTAGGTTCCTGTTAAAGGTGAGATCACATGGTATTTGTGTTTCACTGCCTGGCTTATTTCGGATGATTGTTTATTTTTTAAACAAAGTACATAAAGTCATTTTCAGAAGGGAAGCTTTTCCAATAAAAATTTAAAATTTTGTTAATATTTACATTATAATCTGCCAAACCACTGCTGCTGTCATGGACATGAGCTGTGTGCTCGCTAGGGTCGCCCAGGTGCTGGGCAGGACCGGCTGGCAGGGGCAGTGCTCACAGGTGCGGGCGGGGCTCGTGGACGACAGGAGCCGCTCCGTCCGCAGCACGGAGGCCCTGCTGGAGTCAGAGCAAGGGGCTTGGAGGCCGCGCTGAGTTGGCGCCTGGGTCCCGGATGTCTAGGTGGACGGCGTGGCCCCCGGGGAGGACATTCGACTGTTAATACAGCGTTGGCATTGTATGTAAAAAAAATTATAACCCAAAGTTCAGCAACCACATAGACAGGTTTACTGTGCATAAACTAGGATTGTGTGCTTATACTTACCAGTACAAATTCAGAATTCGTAGCCAGAAATGATTATCTTTTTTCAGAAATTAGTTTCTTACCATTTAAACCCACAATGTGGAAATTTTAATACAATGTTAAATACTTTACATAAAAGTAAAGGATAAAATTGAATAATTAATAGCAGTGAATAATAAGGCTTGCTGGGTTCAATAGTTTTTCTTAAGACGGTTTTTCCTGAAAATACTGGAAGGAGCTTTCAAACAGACTCAGTGATAAGGTTTTCTCCTTACAAGGGAAGTGTCTTTGGTCCTAAACAGCAGAGGGGCTTCATCCAGATTTGCTGCTGTTTTGTGGAAAATGACTTCTGAAAACAATGGGGAATAGATGAGAATTCATTTTAGAGAAATTATGCATTTTGCAGGGAAGGTAATTTTTGGTTAATTTAAAAACTAACTTTGTCTAAATTTTATAAGTGCTTAAAAAGATATTTATTTATTTTTAGAGAGAGGGGAAGGAAGAGAGAGAGGGAGAGAAACATCGGTATGTGGTCACCTCTCACGTGCCTCCTACTGGGGACCTGGCCTGCAACTCAGGCACGTGCCCCAAGTGGGAATCAAACTGGAGACCCTTTGGTTCGCAGGCCGGCACTCAGTCCACTGAGCCACACCAGCCAGGGCCATAAGTGCTTGCAAATGACTGGGGTGAATGTGTAGACCCATAAGACAACCTACAGGGAAAAAGGGGGCACAGTAGCTGATGCTGTGGGCAAACCACAGGTTCAGCCCCCACCTGTGACTGCCCTCCCTCTGTCACCTGACGAGGGTGCCTGCAAAGGCCAGCGGCCTGCCTGGCTCTGAGGCGGGTGCCCTTCAGCAACTCGCTGGGAAGCCAGTCGGCTCCGACCAGAACTGCACGGTGCCGCTGCAGGGGTTCTTGGTGCTGTCTTCTGTCACCACGTCACCGTTGACTTGTTCTATTCTACGGTGGTGGCAGTGAACATCTTTGTCCCATATGTCACTGAGAAGATAGCAGAATAAACGTATGTCAACAATTTTCTAGTACCATACAATTTTCTAGCCATATCCCAGCTATTTCTTACCAATATTTTTGTCTTCTATATAACATTCCGTGTTAATGCATTTGAGGACTAAAGGTAAAAGTTGTGACACTAAAAATCGATGTATTGCTACAGAAATGTTAAATAAACATAGCATCAACTCAGTGTTTTAAAAATGGAAAGGACAAATTTGGTAATTTCATTATGAGATGTATTCAGTAATAAAGTTAGAGTATCTGGGGACGATACCATATTTAAAGCTTTTATTGTTTTGAGTCCCACTTGGAAATAAGTCCTTAAACATATGTTTAGAGTAGCACAATATTGTCCAATTGAAGCATACTTGTTTCCAGGATCAAATATTTACCCATATCTGAGGGACTTAGTAATATTTCAACAAAATACCCAATCTAATTTCTCAATACTGAAGAAGTTCTGAATGTGAACTGTCTAGCCCTGTCCTGTCCTATCTGAGAATCTGCGCCGAGTTCTTGCCCCACCTTGCCTGTTTTGCCCCTGAAGACACGGTTGGGAGGAGGTGGGTTAAGCAATTTCATAAGAAGTGGCCTCAGTATAATCACACGTTTTGCTGTCCGTGCACCAGAAATAGAGAGCAGGTCTTGGCCGCTTCCTGGACAGTTCAGAGCTGCTGACTTGCCAGGACCCACACAAGGACAGAGCAGTGGGCATCCCAGAAGAGATCATTGTCTCCCTAGACAGGAAGACGCTGCGAGTTCTTGGGGACAACCCCGGGCCTCTGTGCTCTGTCGGACGAAGTCCGCCTGGACCGTGGTCGTGTGGCTGCGCACCCCGCACTGTGGGGATGCACACACGAGCCTCGAGGGGGCGACTGTCCCTCCCGCCTGGTCTGCGCGCCTGGGCCGCCAGGTCCCTCTGCCTGTGAGGACGGCGAAGTGCGGCAGGGACCTCCGGGAAGACAGGGCCGGACTGGTTAGTGTTTAATTTAAAGCTTAATGTTCATTTACCTAAGAAATTAAGCTGCTAGCTACACTGGGTAATGTGATGCTCTCCCAACAGTGTACAGCTGGGACTTGGCCCGTGACTGGCGCGCACGTCTGTCGCTTGGTTAAATCGTGTCTGGCAGGCTTTGCACTGTGAAATTCCGCTATTTCCCTTTGTGATGAATACCTGTGTGGGCAGGTACTTTGAAGTTATACGAATGTCCTATTCCTCATTGAAAATAAAGCATTACTTGTATGCATACTCGAAGATCATCAGTGAAATTACTTTATAAAAAGTTCTGTGTACATGGGACAACGGTAGTAGAACAACAATAAAAAACAAGAAAAAAGAGACCTGATGCCCTAGGGCAGGGAAACGGAAAAGTTCTCTATGCAGACGATACTTTTCTCGCCCTGGGAACGTGCTGTGCACATCTGTCTGCCTGCCGAAGCCTCCGGCGGACTAGATGGCGCGTCCGTGTGGGAGGGATGCTGGTGAGCACGCCCAGGGCGGCTCGAGACCCAGTCACAGGAGATGACGTGCTCCAGCTGCTGAAGGCCCTCCCTGTGTCATGGTGCTTTGCAGATACGGCGTCTCCATCGGCATCGAGGCAGATCCTCCCCCACGAACAGCTCATGTGACCCGCTTTGTTGCCACACTTGATTGGCTGTGAGGCCCGCTTGCTGTGGCAGTCTGGAACCAAACCGGCCAAACCTCCGAGGCAGGTTCGCACGTGGTTTTGGATAAACGTGGCCTTCATCCCTGTATCATATATAGTACTGGTTTCTAAAGTTGGTCAAAGCCTGTCGTTGATGTTGGGAGCAGAAAGTGTTCAGGTGGTCAGCCCTCAGCCCCAGAGGCTCCTGGGGCTCCCGCAGAGCCGGCGCCACTCGGGCCTGTGTGCTCTTATTCTCAGTCTCACGCCCCCCTGTGAGTTGGTGTCACGTGGCTGTGGACCAACAGCATGAGCTGCCCTAAGTGTTTATCGTATGTTTACTGTTTATCTGTTTTAGGGAGAGGGAGGTGTCGGCGGGGGTGGGGTGGGGTGGGGACAGTGATGCATCATTGGCTGCTTCTCGTGTGCACCCTGACCGGGGCTGGAACGCCCAGCCTTGGGGTGTCGGGCCGACGCTCCAACCACCTGAGCTACTGGGCAGATGCCTTGTTGCAGAACTCCGTCTGCATGTCCGGCCCCCTGGCCAGCCTGGGGTTTCTCTCTTGGACAGGGACTGTAATTCTGGGCCTCTGTGATTGAATTCTGCACAGAACAGGACCTTTAGTGAAATTAAATGAAAGTCAAATATTGGGTAACACAATTTGGCAATCTATATTAAAGGGTTTAGAGATATGTGTCCTCTGTGGTCTACTAATTCAATGTTTAGGAGTTGATTCTAATGAAATAATTAGAAATAAGTGAATTCAAGAAACACAGCACTGTATAAAAGCTAAACATTGGAAACATCTTAAATATTCTATGATGGAATTGTATCCAAAATTATGGCTGTATTCATATACACAGCTTTTGAAAACCATATTTTCTAAGAACACTAAATGAAAATGTTCTTTATGTAGCAGGCAACACCAACAGACTGCCAATTGCACCCTCACAATGTTGTAAAATACGTAAGTGCGTGTGCAGACATCAGAACACACCAGACAGTTAACGGCGATTTTCACTTTTCCCTTTCATTTCGCATTCCCTACATTTCTTTTACAGCAAGTTTATATACAATGAATGTATAATCATATAACTTATAAATTAGAACTATTTACAGTGTATTTTGTGAGGATTTTCTCTGGTAGTAACAGTCGATGCCCTCTGTCAGTGCGTGCCTTGGCAGAAGTCTTCCTTTCCCTCTACTTTGGCGAAGTCTTTCCCGCTAGTCTGGCTGCGCCGGGTGTGCGGTGGGAGTCTGCCGCCTGCAGAACCTTCGCCCTGACCACCCACCACCTGGCAGCTAGTACAGGTAAGTGCGGTTCCACGGCGGGCAAGACGAGGCAAAAATCAGCCCAAAGCGGCCCCCTTCCCGGACACGGCGGTGGAAGAGGAGGCGAGCTCGAGGGAGAAAGCGCGGGCGCAGAGGTGGGAGTGAGGCTCCCAGCGGCGGGGCTCTGCTTCCAGCCTCGGGCTCCGGATGGCGCGGGCAGAAACGCGCACCTTCCGCCACCCGCAGCCTCCCGGACGACCCGCTGAACACCGACCCCGCGTTCTGGGGGCGGGCCCTCGGGGAGCTGAGTGGGGCTTGGAGGAGGGTTTTGTGGGCACTGGGAGAGGGTTTAATAGGCCCGGGAGATCGGGGGCGGATCCTCGTGGGGCGTGCCCTCGGGGCGCGGGGCGGGGATTGGGGGGGTGGCAGGTCGGGAGGCGGTTCCTTGGGGTGCGGGGCGGGGATTTGGGGGAAGATCCTGGGGCTGGTTCTGGGTTGCAGGGCTGGCGCTGGGGGGCGGGTTTTTGGGGCTCGGGGCGGGGTTGGGGGCGGGTCGTGGGGCGGGTCCTTGGGGTGCGGGGCGGGGATTTACGGCCGGTGCTGAGGGTGGCGCGCGCTGGCGTCCTCCGCCCCTCCCGCGCGCGGCCCCTGAAGTCCCGGAGGCGCGCGGCCAGCCCAGCTCGGGCCGCCGCAGTGCTAGCAGCGCTGCGGCCGGGGAGCGGGGGCCGGGGCCGGGGCTGGGGCCGAGGCCGCGGCGGGGGGCGCCGCCCCCAGCGTTTGTCTGCTGCCCCTAGAGCTGGGCGAGGGCCAAGACAGGGCTGAGCGGGGCCGGAACCATGAACCGGAGTTTCCACAAGTCTCAGACCCTGCGCTTCTACAGCTGCAGCGCGGTGGAAGTCAAGAGCAAGGTGAGCCCGGCCGGCGGTCTGCTCCCCCGGCGAATGAATGGGTTCTCGGCGGGCACTGGGAGGTACGGGGGCCTGCGTAGGCGATGGCTTTGGCCCGAGGACGCCGTCTGCGCTGTGCAGGGTCCGGCCGCCCTTCCCGCCCCTGCGCGCACACAAAGCCCGCAGCCCAACGCGTCCAGCGGGAGCCCCGGTGCTCGGAGACTGAGCCCTGGCCCGGGCCGCGCGGGCTCGGGACCCTTCGCGGGAGCGGCTCTTTTGTTCCACGGGCGGGAGGCTCCCGGCACGCCTGAGGGTGCGGGAGCTTCGGGGGCCCGGCTAGGGGAAGGCCCTGACCGTGCCATCTCCTTATCTGCGGAGGAACCTCAGAACCTGCGAGGGGGAAGCGGCAGCGGGCCCCAACCCCCGACCCGACCCCAGTCTCCCGGCGCGCCCCCGGCCCAGCCTCCCCGGGCGCGCCCGCCGCGGCTGCTCCCTTTGCCTGTGCCCGGCCCAAGCGTGCCCAAACTTGTGGGCAGCAGTGCGCGCTTGGGTTCCTAGCTGATAGGATCTGGCGCTTCTGTACTTTGCAGGGGCGGCTCCTTCGCCCTAGACGCTTTTGTCTGCGAGGGTCTAGGTGGGAAACCCCGCGGGCAGAGGCAGAGCTGCAGCTATTCGGGGTGCTGGAGAAGGGGCCCCCTCGGGCCTTTCGCTGCATCCTGCCTGGTAGCCGGCCCTCTCGCCTTTCTCTTTGCGCGCCCTCCCTGCGGTCCAGAGGGGCGGAGCAGCCTGGAGGGTGGGCTCCGACCCCCACCTGTGTGCACTGCTGGGGCGGGTGCACCCTGGCCGGGTTTCTGGGGAGTGGGCTGCCCCTACCGGAGAACGGGGTCCTCCGGTGCAGGATTTCCAGGGGATCCGCGGACAGATGGGGTGGTGGGAGTTTCGAAGCTGCAGTGAGTTCCAGGGTTTTATTCTCATCTACACTCTTACAGACTTTTTATGAACCCCTAGTTTTCAATGAGATCAATTCCGTCCCCCCAGTGCTGATTCTGTGGCCCTCTCTTCCACCCATCCGCTCTGTAGCCGGCACCGCCCCGCCCCCCAATCAGATGTGCCCCCTGAGCTGTGTGGGGGAAAAAGCCACAGGCATGAGTGTGAGCTCCAAATAACTGTTGATTTGTTTAGCTCAGAGGGAATGTGGCTTTTTTAGCTTGTTGTCTATCACAATAGCTGAGCAGTGTGGTGTTTCATGTTTTAAACTTTTATTTTGAGGTCATCCTGGATTCCCAGGCAGCTGCAGGGTAAAATACAGAGACTCCTCACAGGTGACACATTGTAGACAGGTCCATCCAGGACCTCAGCAGACACGTCGGCATGTGCGGCCGTGGCCACTTCTGTCGTGTGCACATTCCTGCCACCAGCAGTACTGTCTCAAGGCCCCTCCCACTGCCCCTCCACAGTGGCCTGGGACACTAACATTCATGCTGTTCTGGGTCGCACCTGCCACATTCCCTGTGCACAGTCCCAGGGGAGCTGGCAGCTGTCTGCTTCACAGCTCCTGGGGGTCCACCGGGAGCAGATGCCCTCCCAAAGGCCTCCTCCTGCCAGTCCGGACTGCGGGCTGTGGGGCTAGAGAGTGAGGGCCTGCCTCAGCCTACGGTGGCTCTGGGGCTGTGGGCGTGGGGTGGCCCAGCAGGGTACCTCATGCCTCTCAGATCCTGGGTTCAAGTTCAAATGCATTCAAGCGAATGCTCCCCTGGGGCTGAGTGGCAGCCCTGGAGTTTTGGTTGAATCTGGGAGCACTCCTGGAGGGGCCAGCCAACCGGGCGGTTCTACAGCCCCTGCCCACGCTGCTTGTTCCACATGGCTCTTCCCCTCCACTCAGCCTCCCACTCACCCTCTGAGTAGTCCGTGAGCCCATCTCTGCAGGGACCCTTTACTTCTGCTGTCAACACGCAGGAGCCCTGGCTGGAGGGGCTGGAGAGCACGCCGGAGCCAAAGGGCTGCAATTTCGATTTCCGGTCAGGGCTCATGCCAGGGTTGCTAGTTCAAGCTTCAGTTCCTGATCCCAGGTCTGGGTGCATGGGAGGGTCTCACGTCAATGTTTCTCTCTCACATCGATGTTTCTCTTTGCCTTCTTCTCTGTCTAAAATCAATGAGAAAAAAAATGTCCTTGGGTAAAGATTAAAAAAAATACAGAAGGCAGCCCTGGCTGGTGTGGCTCAGTGGATTGAGCACTGGCCTGAGAACCAAAGGGTGGTTGGTTTGATTCCCAGTCAGGGCCCGTGCCTGGGTTGCGGGCCAGGTCCTCAGTAGGGAGCTTGTGAGAGGCAGCCACATGCCGATCTTTCTCTCCCTCTCTTTCTCCCTCCTTCCCCCCATCTAATAGTATATAAATAAAATATTTTTCAAAAAAACACAGGAGGCAGAACTCTATGATGGGGATGTCTGCATTTGGCCGTAACTCCTGGGTTTGTGTGTGAGGAAAATGATGCCGGGGAGCCGAGTCCGGACAGTTCTGACACCTACCAGCCCCGTGAGCTTGCAGGCAAGTGGTTTGACTTCTCCGAGCCTCAGTGACTCACCTGTGAAACGGGCAGGGGCTCTGTTACCTCCGCAGACCAAACGAGTCGGTGGGTGAGAAAGTGTCCTGGAGACTGCTCGGCACCCACAGTTGTCGGAGTTCAGGCCGCAGGTCAGGGTTCTGTTGCGTTCCAGGATACTAGATCTGAAGTCATCTCTGATCCTCTCCGAATAGTTGGAATCAGCCACCTGTCACAGCTGGTCCATTCGCAAAGCTTTGGGGACATTATTTCTTGCCCTGGTGGCTCTCGCGTCATGTAGCCTCTTACGCTTCCCCAGACATTTTTCCGTAGTACCTGTGATTCCCGTCTTGGCTGCAGGCCCCCTGTCTTTCCACCTACTTGGGCTTCTGCCTCTCCTCCCATGAGAACTGCCGTGGGGACCGGGACAGTGGCCGTGCAGGCAGCAGGGAGGAGCCTTGGCCCACGGGAGGGCAGTAGGAAAGCCGGTGCTGGTACCATGTGCAAGGCGCATGGTGACTGGAGACCACGTGTCACCCAGGGAGAAGGTGGAAAGCGACACAGTACCATCGAGGACTCCTCGGTGTCTTTGAGCTCATCAGCACTTGCAGTCCCACCAGCACCTGTGGGGACCTGAGAGAGCAGAGGGACTCATGCCGTGCCCTCGCCGGCCCCACGCTGTCCTGTCCACATTCCCTGGCCCCTCTGGAAATGCAGTCTCTGAGCCTTCCCAGTCACGACCACCCTCCCGAGGGCCCGTCCCCTGCCGCCACCGCGTGGGCGCCCCTGTGCCCTGGCCCCTGTTCTGTGGCCCCTCATCCCAGGGCCCTTTGTCATGTGCTGACTCCAAGCAGGGACCGAGGGTGTTTGGAGCAGAATAACACCACGGAAGCTATTAACACAGCTTTTTGCTACTTTGTTTAAATAATGTTGGAAGCCTTTCAGACTAAGCAAATGCATGGTCATTGTAGACGTGGAAGGCAGATCAGGCAGAGGAGGGGGTAGTTCTCGCACCCAAAGGGGAGCCGCTGCCCGGGCTGCACACGCGCCAGGAGGTGCTGCAGTTCGCTCCGCAGAAGCAGGCTCGGGCGTCGCAGGCGTGGTGCCCCGGCCACTGCACTTCCCGTGCGGTGGAGGGTTTTCTCCTGGCATAAGTATTTTTAGAACACATGTTAGAAAAATGACTACACAATATTCCGTCTTATTTGTAAACCCTAATTAATTTGACCAATATCCTGTCTCACGGCGGCCACTGCCGACGGTGCTGGCGTGACAGTGCCGTGAGTCCGTGTTTTCCCCGTCCCCACACCTTGTCTCTGGCCGCCCGCCCGCAGGGGCGCACCCTTCCGTCTGCTGCGCTGGCGCCCGGCCAGGCTCCCCACGGGCGCTGGACCCTTGCCTTCCGAGGCCCGTTGGGAACTGCCTGACACGGCTTGACTCACCTGTGTGTCGGCTGCACCCTTTTAAGGCTCTGGTTTTGTATCTGTGCATGCCCCGTTCAGACAGGTTTGGTGACTTGATCTGTGACGTGGCACCCAGAGGAGACTCTCCTGGGGGACCAGGTGGGGATGTCAGCCTGTGGGCACTGTGGGTGTCAATGACAAGCCTGCAGGGCAGGAAACCTGATGAACCTTCCTGGGGACCCCCAGCCAGCTGGCGCTCAGGCCCTTTCCTAGCACCCCTGGCATGTCAGACAGCTGGCTCCCCCGACCTCAGAAAGGGAGGGGTGTCCAGGGTTGGAGGATGCAGCCATATTCAAGGTGTCAGAATCTCTGGTTTGTGAGTCAGCACCACAGGGAGGCCCCCTGGCGTTTCCCGGGACAACGGCCCGCCTGGGTGTCCACAGGCCAGCGAGGAAAGGGGTTGGAGGGACCGCAGCAGGGGCCCCTTCTCTTGGATGCCTAAGGGGTCCTGGGGCTCACCTGTTCCGCTGGCTGTTGTCATGGTTACTGGCTCCCCACTTCCTGGCCAGGATGTCTGCTCTGCTCTGAACCTGGAGCCGTGGCCGCCCCTGATGGCCCAGGTTGGACATTGCCCAGTACAGGCTGTGTGCACAAGTATTTCTTCAAATTTACTAACCACCCACCCCAAATAGATATGCATTTATGTGCCAGACACTGTTCGGGATGCATTGTGATTGCAAAGAATAGCTTATGAGTCCCCGTTGCTGCCTTGTGGGGTGGGTCTGTGTGTATCCCCATCCTAACAACACGGGGTCCTGGGAGAGTCATGGAGCTGCCCCAGGTTGGAGTCCCCTCACTCTCCCACCGCTGTCCTGTCCTGACCGCTCCCTCAGGCAGCCCTGAAGTCTGGGCACCTGTTCCCGGCTTGCGCCGCATGCCAGGAGATGGGCCCCTCGGCTGTGTGGATCTGGAGCGGGGGAGGGTGAGGTCTTGTGCTTTTGGGGGAACAACTTCTGCTTTTCCTGCTTCTCTGCAGCTGTTTCCTGCTGTGCGGCCTTGAGGGAAGTCCTCTGCTCTGTAGCTGTCCCTAAAGTCGGTCCCACCGTCCACTCATCTGCTCGTTCACAACCACTGCATGCCAGGCATGGGGCTGTGCTGGGCACAGAGGTCTCCCAGCCAGTCGGTGTCCCCACCGCAGGCCACGGGCCAGCGGAGGCTCACCCGGCCAGTGAGCGGATAGGGGTTCCCACCTCCTTCCGACCGGAGGTTTTGGGGCAGCCTGCCCGCGCCCACCTGCCCAGCAGGACCCCTCAGCAACTGCTCCTTCCTTCTTTCTCTTGTCGGCCTGCCCTCCTTGGGCCCCAGTCCCCCCTTTCCTCACCTGGGGGACTCTTTGGTCCTGTCCACCTTCCCCACTGCCCTCCAGCTCAGAACGTTGGCTGCATTTCTCAGCAGTATGCGCCATGGAAAATTCAGCGTCTGCAATGAGAGGGGCTGTGCTTTGCATACAGTAGGCACCCAATAAATGTTGGGTGAGTGACTCAGAGGGAGAGTCACTGTCTTTTCCTGGTCGCTGCTGGTTCAGAAATGGTGGTTAGGGTGTGTCAGTGGGCATTACTTCGTGAGGAGAATCGGCAAAGCTTGACCCGCCTCCTCGCCAGGCCCCAAGGTGTCTCAGAGGGGTCAGCAGCCTGTCCCTTCCCTGCTCGTGCGGCGAGGGAGCGAGTGACCAATCGGGAGGAGAGCTGAGCAAACAGAGGGGCTTCGAGAGCTGCAGGGAGGCTGGCGTGGAGGCTGTGGGGCGGTTCTGCAGTGACGGCTCCAGCTCAGGCCGGCCCACCATCAGAGCGCCAGCTCCGCATCACCACAAGCTGCCCCTGCCTCCGCCTCGCTGGCGTGGGCCTTCAGGTGTCCCCTCTGGAGCCACCGGCAGCTTGTGTCACGGCGAGACAGGGCTCACGATACGGGTGGGGACCCAGGTTCCCTTTGATCCTCAGGCCCCCATCCCTTAAACTCTGTCCACCCGGGTTCCTGGCGTCCAGAGGTGCGTGTCCTGCACCCGTTGCCCATCCCTCCACCTCCCCAAGGCCGTGCTCCACCAAGCTGGTGGCCCAGTCCCCATCCCCAGCCCAGCATCTGGTCTGTACTAGGGGTGTGTGTGCAGCATTTTACTTGGAGGGGGAAGAAGAAGGACCTTTGCCACTTAGAGAGTTGAAAAACCACCCAAGTCCTCCCACGTGGCCCAGCCATTAAATCCTTACTTCTTTCCCACCCAGTCCTTGGCTGAGCGTCCAGCAACACAGCCCTTTCCCACTGTCACCCACAGAAGCTCAGGCTCCGGAAGCTTCTGTGGGCCGCCTTCCCTGTTGGGGGTGGGGGCAGAGCTCAGTGGGGTGTGCAGTGGGCATGACAGCAGAGCTCACTGATCCCAGGCCAGCAGCGTGATCAGGCTTCATGTGTGTGCACCCGGTGACCGCTCTTCGGGGCGAGGTGTGGACCACTCCAGCACACGGGAGGCTCCTCCGGGCCTGCTGTGTCAGCCCACACCCCCGTGTGGTCCCCAGCAGGGGCCCTGTCACCAAGGACGCAGTGTCAGCACACACTGCTCTGTCCCTGAGGCCTGCCCCCACTGCGCAGGGGAGTGGAGCGGATTTCTTAGGGGTGCTGGGGGTCCCTCCGTGTACTGGTCTGTGTTACGGTCCCAGCAACCCCTGTAGTTTGCTGTCCTGAGCCGCACGCTCCTCTGGAAACTGCATGTGAGCTCCTCGTGGGCGCCCTGCAGTCCTGGCAGCCACCTGCGCTGCCACAAGCCCCTGCTTCACAGGACGGGCGGTCCCGCTCAGTCTCGCCCACAACCCGGGTGGCTGCTCCCAAATCAGGTGTGTGGACATTGACCCTGGCCCTGGCTGCCGCGGAGTCTGAGGACTAGGAGTTCCCAGAGACCTCCACTGGAAGCTTACGGAGCATCATCCACGCACCCGGGAGGCGGTCCTGGAAGACGTCCTCTGCCTCACAGAGTGTCAGGGCCCCACCACCCAGTGTGCAGGGCTCTCCGAGTCCTTCGTTTGGTCCTGTGTCTGCCTTGTGGCTCTCATGCCCTTCCGGGCACCCTGTCATCCTCACCCCCTTCTTCGAGCCACCCTGGTGGGCCGGGCGTCGGGGAGCACAGGTGGGCCTGGGGGCTCCTCTCAGGTCACGGGGCAGCTCAGGCCGCAGGCTCTTCAGTGATGGTGGGAAAACAGTCTCCCACGTGGGAGGGGACCCAGTGGCCTCCCAAGGGGTAGACTGTGGAGACCTGCGGAGTGACATGTGCGGCTCACACCTCTGCCACCGGAGGAGGGCAGGGGTTCTGTGACGGGTTTCCCTGCTCTCCCGAAGCCCCCGCCTGGCGAGCAGGTGTGTTAACTTTCCACGTGACCTCAGAGCGCCTGTCAGGTGCCAGGTCCGCGTCTGTCACACCAGCCAGCAGACCTCCTGGTGCCTTTGCTTCTGAGATGTGACATGAGCACTGGCGTGTGGTCCAGGAAGCCCCCCTCCAGGGGCCCCCATTCGGGCACATGTGCTGCTGTGGATGGACGGGCCCTGCGGCCCCTGGGTTGGGGCTGTGGGACCGAGAGCCATTTGGACAGCTGCACTGGGAGCTGGACACTGAAGCGATGCTAGTATCCTGTTTTCCATGGCCTGGGGGCCTCAGCCGCTGGCTCCCCACCCACAAGTCCTGACCTCACTTCCCCCACTGGTCTGGAATAATAACGGGTGTTGTTATGTCCTCTGCCTGTAGGACACACAGGGGAGGCGGTGGCAGGGGCCCTGGGCAGTGGCCTCCAGTCCACCAGCCGCCCTGTAGGGGCAGGCGTCAGAAGGTGGGGATCAGACTTCACCAGAAGGTGCTCCTCGTGCCTCGAAGGGGATGTGGGAGCTCTGTGAGCTGCACAGACAGGGACAGACACCCCAGGCACCAGGGCACACGCTTGTGAGAACGGTGTGCTGAGGAAGCCCCCTTCCACTTCTCACCTTGAGCTCAGAGGGACCTAGCCTGTCTGACCCTGTCCTGGGCTGGGAGCATGTTCCGGGGATGTCGTGGCCCCGTGCTTGTCAGTGGTGCCCCTTTGTGGCTCAGCGGGGCCGCAGACTCTGGCCGCAGCCCTGCTGAGCACCAGCCCTTCAGAGTGGATGGGCTGTGGGGCCGCCTTGCTGTCTGTCCCATCTCAGGTGTGTTTCAGTGGTCACCCAGTCTCTGGGTTCCTTCTGGCTGCAGAGAGGAGGCCCCGGGGCTTGACCTGGCAGTCCACTCACCCAGCCAACCGTGGTCCCAGTGGGAAGTGGCAGAACCAGGTCTTAAATGCTGAGCCACCACAGCCAGTCCCGTCCAGCTCCCCTACCCCTGGACTCACCTCCTGGGAAACAGACAACACCCACCTGCTCCGACAAGGTCTGAAGTCACAGCTGGTGTCTCAGCACCTCCCTCCCCAGGTGTCCTGGGCCCTGGCTGCCTGTGGACCCCTGATAGTACAACCTGTGTGTGTGTGTGTGTGTGTGTTGTGGGGGTGGCTGCAGGGGGTCCCTGACTGCCTGTCTCACTTCCTCCTGTCCTGCTACATAGGCTCTTTGCAGCTGTCACCAGTGTCCTCAGTGACTTCCCAGGGCCCTAGCACACCTGGACTTGTCACTTAGCTGAGGCCCCTTGAATTTCATGGCAGGGTGGGCACACCTGCTGGGCTGAGTCTCCACGTGTGAGCACAACCCCGAGAGACAGTGGCCTGCCTGCAAGGGAAGGGACAGGCCTAAGGAAGCCATGACCCCGATCAGCACCGAGGAGGCACCTCGCAGGGCAGGGGGCGTGCCTGCAACAGGCTTGTTGGTCTGCTGTTGGGAAGCCACACATGCGGGAAGGCGGCCGTATGCCTGACGCAGAAGGTCCCTGGGAGGTGTGCGCCCCCCGTCCCCCCCTCAGCCCAGAGGAGGGGGCTCCGTGGCAGGCCTGTGGTAAGCTGCTGCCGAGCTGCTGCTGTTTGTGGGGTCCCTCTTGGCACATGCACTTGAATTTCATTCTAACCACTCTGCTAGGAATGCACTTTTGCCCCTTTTTTGCAAAGGAGGAAATTCACTCAGGTTGAAAGGGCCCGAGTCACACAGTGAGCTACGAGCCAGGAGTCTGCACTGGTGTTCCCATCCAGGCTGCCCATCCAGGCCGTGCTCGGAGCGGCTCTGCCCGCAGTCCGAGATGAGGCAGCCCTGGCCGGTCCACACCCCTCCCCAGCCTGCACCCTCGGTCTCGAGCTCATGCTGGGACGTGGCTCTGCTTCACTGTGCAGATCATGGTCCAGGTCCCTGGGCCGAGTGGGTTTCTGTTGTGGGAACGTCCCAGGGACGTGGGACCCACGAGCAGCCCCGTCTGCAGCTCATCTCCCAGCACCCAGATCTCCCCACACCTGCACCCCAGTACCTCTCCTTGTCTACAGAGTCAGCTGTCCTTTCCTACTGGGCGCCTCTGCCCATATGGGGCACCCTTGGGCCCCCCTGCCCTTCCCTGTGGAGTTCTCTGCTGCCATAGGCTCTGCAGGGTTGTCCCCCTCCCCTCCTGTGTCAGCCTGGGTGACTTTGTTCACGAGCCCGTGAGAGCGGGCAGGTTCTGAGTCCTGCGGGGCCCCAGGCTGCTGTCTGTGAGTGGAGCAGGGACACTTGGTTGCTGTCAGGATGAAAGAGTGCGCACACAATGCTTGGTGCCGGCCACACCTTCTCCCCCAGACTGCAACTCTATGCTGGGCAGAGGCCACGGGCTGGGACCCTGGATCTCCCTGTCCTCCCTGCAGCCCTGCCCATGTCTGCAGTGCAGTGCTGAGTCCCTGGGTGCAGGTGAGACGCAGGCCCACAGAGGGGACTGTGGGTGCAGTGGGTACTTGGTCCCCAGCAGGAGCTGGGTGGCTTCTGCCAGGATGTGGGCTTGTCGGAACAGGTCTGCCATGCCGACAGCGGCCCCGTCATCGCCCTGGATTGTGGTGGGCTCGTGCTCAACCCCACCCTACTGACTCACGGGCCTGCAGCCCGACTCCAAACTGCCCCAACGGGCCAGGCCAGGAAGCTGTGCCGTGGCAGAGCTCGGCGCTCCAGCAGATTCTGGCAGGTGCCGGCTGTGTTTTGTGACCATTCCCCAAAGGGGGATTTCAGTTTTCTACGTGGTCCCTCGGCCCTGTCCCCAAACGGTCCCAAGATGTTTTGTGGGGCCCTACCCCTGCACGCTGCATAGATCTCTTCTGCTTGGGTCCAGCCCCTGCTGATGACAGAAGCCCAGACCCTGCCCGAGGTGGGAGGCTGTGAGGGTCACGGGGAGGGGGGGGTGTCCCACTCCCCTGCAGGGACTGGCTCAGAGAGGGACGCGGGACGCCCCCTGGCCATGTGACCGAGGATGCTCTTCCTCTGAATGTCGCGTTGGTTGTGACTCCAGGACCCACCTCCACGAGCAGGGGGTATCAGAGGTGCCAGCTGCAGAACCATCCTTGCAGCACCCGGAGGTGCACAGGGTGGGCCTGCGGGTCTGGCCGCTCATGCTGCCTCCGCTGTTCCTGGGCTGCTGCCCGTGGGCTGCACTGTGGGCGCAGCGCCCCTGCCCTCCCTCTGCCCTTCTGACCCAGCCTGGGCCGCAGACCTGCGTTTGCGTCTCATCGTGTGTGACTGCACATCGTTTGCCATCGGGCTGTCAGACAAACTGTCAGCCCCGTAAGGGCTCAGGGCCGGGCCCCTGTCTGCGTTCAGCCGATTTTGTTGAATGAACCAGCCCGTACCCAGGACCAGCAAGATGCTCGCTGGATGTTTCCGACGCAGCGTTTCAGACCAGTGCGCGGTCAGAGCGCAGACCGTGCGTCTCCTCCGGTCCAGGTGCGCTGCTGCTGCTGCACCTTCCGGAGCAGGGCTGGCGTCTCAGAACCTGGGGGCCGGCCCAGAGACCCGGGCTTGCGGCGGGTGGGCCAGGCGTGCGGGGCTCCAGCTGCGAGAACGCCCGCCCCCGGCAGCCCTGCTGCCTGTTCCGTGATTTCGACCCCACGGGGGTCGCGCCGCGGATTCAGCTTCCGTGTGGTTAGGCTTCCAGGGCCAGCCCCGAAACAGCGCGCCGGAGGCTTCGTCACATCTCGTCCCTGGGACGTGCTTCGTCCGTTTGATGAGCTTTTAGTTTCCATTTTTCACTGTTGTAAATGCTTTGGTGAACATTTTCCATCATCCTCAGTTTCTGCCTGGGAGCAGCGGGCGAGGGCGGGGCCTCGGTGGGGGCGGGGCCAGCGTGGGTGGGGCATCTGTGGGCGGGGCCTCGGCGGGCGGGGCCTCAGTGGGCCAGATGGCTGCCAGCACACCCGCTAGGGGCTCAGGGCCACTGCACACCAGCTTCACACAGGTGTTCGGTCAGGTGTGCGCTGCAGGGCAGGTATCAGGGCCTTCCTCATGTGAAGGGCGTCGTAGCCCCCGCTGCCCACAGGAGCCTGTGTCCCGGGTGAACACGACCTCTGACACTGGAGAATGACCGAGGGGCCCCAGGCTCCTTGGTCGGCCCCGGGCAGGCAGCACTGTTGGGAGGTAGTGGGGGGATCAGAACCGGAGGGTCGGGGGCCAGGGCCCTTGGTCCCTGCAGATCAGGGCAATGGTTGTATTGGGCCGGAGCAGTCGCAGCCCCAACCTGCTATGCGTGCGAAGCCCCACAGCCCCGCCCTCACGTGCCCACGGGAGCCCAGAGAGGCCGGAGCAGGCCATGTGGCCAGACCGGCCCCAGTGCTGGGACGGCCTGAGCCCGCAGGTCGTCCCCAGCGGGCCGTGAGGTGGGCTGCAGGGTCCTTCCCATCTCCTCCCATTCCCTTCTTCTCCCGGTCCCCGCGCACCGCACAGCCTAGGTGTGTTCGCTGCTCTTATTCGGACCGAGTCCGAAGGAGGCGAGTTCTGCAAGGACAGGCGTGTTCTCTGCTGTGCTCCCCGCGCTCCCCAGTGTGTAGGGCAGCCCCTGTCCCAGAGCCGTTTGGCGAAGTCTGAGGGTGGTTGAAAGCAGGGCCCATACCCCACTCTCATCCCTCTTTCCGGAACGTGTTCCGAGTGCCTGTGACTGCCCAGGCCTGTGGGGGGCGAAATCGGGTCACCTTTCTTTACAGCTGGGAAGCCCAGTGTGGGGCAGTGTCTGCTCAGTAAGTTCTTGTCAGCAGTTTGGAGGAGGGAGTTCAAGGAAAGAGACACATGTCACTTTAAACGATGCTTCCATAAGAGGGCCCCGGTGGTTTTGGGTCCCTGGGGCCACTCTCCTGGAGGGAGCAGTGCAGGAGGACAATGGGCACCCCGACTTTTCTCAAGGAAGTGCCCAGTGCCTTCAGGGGGCCTCCGGGTGTATGGAGAGCAGGCGAGACTCTGTGTCAAACTGGCAGCCAGCGTTGAGCTTTGACGTCTGAACTGAAGTCGTGGCCAGCGCCCTGCTGGCTCCCTGCAGAGAGCGTGGGCCTGACACACTGAGGGGCCCCGATCACGTGTCTGTCCGCAGAGGGACCCATGTGCCTTCTCCATGGTGCCCGTGGAAACACCGCCTGCTGACACCTGGCCCTGCTTCAGGGCCACGGGCGAGGCAGGTGCAGGCAGCTCGCGCCCGACTCCCTGTCCTGTGACTATCGGTCAACGCTAGCTCCGTGGAAACCTGTGGAGTTTACTGGAAGTGGGTATGGCCGTGCAACCCATGAGTGTGATGAAGATTTGACTGCCTGCTGCCCGCAGAGCGTGCCGGGCCACCACAGCCAGACCTGCGCTCACGGGCTGGTGCGTGCGGTGGTTAAACATCTGGGGCTGCCTGGAGTCTGGGAGGTGTCTCAGAGTGACCCACTTATGGAGCTGATTTAACTGGTGAATGCTCTTCCTTAGCACCTGGCTCCTGTGGCCTCGCCTGGTGAGTCTGCCCACGCCCAGCGTGCCCCGTGGGCACCTTCCACACTAGGGCCTGGCGACTTCACCTTTCTCCAGTTCGGAGCACATTGAGTCCGAGCTGCCGCCCCCACAGGAGCAGTTAATGTGGGGGTCGGAAGGGCACTTCCCAGTGGGAAGCCTGCCAGCGCTCTGCTGGGCATGCCGACAGCGGCCAGCCTTGAGGAGCCCAGCAAACAAGCCTTTCCTGCCGGGTTACATTGGTTTCTCCCCACGGTGCAGTTGCTCAAACTCATGGGTGAGTGTGGAGACGTTAGGTATCAAGAAGAAGGAAATTTTGCATTTTCAATGTCCTTAACATGCCAAAAAAGATAATCATGGTAATGGATTCCCCTTGGGGTCCCATGACGTCGAGTGATGAAAACAGACGTGTGTTGCCAGAGCTTCGTGACCCCTGAAACGTCCTTCACAGGAAGCTTTGGTCTCCGAGTGGGAGAGGAGAGGCTAGGGCCTTCTGCCGTGTGTGGTCAGGGTGGAGAGGGGCGTGTGAGAGAAGGCAGGTTCCGTCCTGCTCCGGTGCCTGGCCTTGATCCTCCTCCCCAGTTCAACTCTGTCAGACCAATTCGAACCGGAAAAGCCGGCCCTGCCAGCTGGGACCCAGTGTCACCTCCCGCTTCTCCGCTGCAGGGCCTGGCTGTCACAGGGAGCCTTCCCCCAGCTCTTAGGTCTTCACCTTCTATACTGACGAGAGCCCGTGGTTGGACCCCGTTCGTTGGGGTCCCCTCTGTCTGGGGCAAAAGCAGATCCCCGGCTGGCACACGTGCAGTGCCGCCCCTGGGGTTTCCGTGTTTGTGGATGAAGTTTTCAGTCACCTTTCAACTATCTTTCACAAATTATTCTTTCAGGTGAAATATTTAAACAATCGCTCTCTAAGCTATGATTCAAACGGAGTAGAAACCGCAGCGTTAACGTGTGAGTTCGGTGGTTTTTCACAGCATTGTGCAGCCGTGACCACTGACTACCCTCAGAACGCTTCCTCCAGCGCCTCCTGCTGGCCGTCGTTCCCAGCCCCCCGACGCCCAGCCCCCGGCAGCCCCTGGTCTGCTTTCTCTGGGCTGCCTGCGCTGCGTGTTCCGTGAAAATGGAAGCGCAGGACCATGGTCTTGGGTATCTGGCGTCTCTCCCGTGGCGCATGTGGTCGAGATTGCTGTCTGCCGAGCTGTGTGCCGGCACTTCCCCCGTCTTGTGGCTGCAGCAGCGGTCAGGATAGACCAAGGTCTTCCCTCCGTCGTCCATGAGGGCATGTGGCTTGTTCCCACTCTTGGCTGTATCGTAAATGACGCTGCCATGAACACTCACGTGCAGTTCGTGTGGGTGTCTGTGTTCCTCCGGAGTGGGATCCCCAGGCCCTGTGGTAACTCTGGTCAACACCCTCAGAGCCTCCAAACTGACTTCCAAAGCAGCTGCCACCACTTTGCCTTCCTTCCTGCAGCTGAGAGTTCAGATTCCTGCACCGTGCTCCCAGCGCATCGCCACCTGTCTCTGTCTCTGCGGTCCGAGTCATCCTGGGGTGAAATTGTACCTCATCATAGGTTGATTTGCATCTTTCTAATGAGGAATGATGCTGAGGTCTTTTCATGTTTATGGGCCATTTGTGCATCTTTGCATCTTTTTTGGAAAAATATCTATTCAAGTTTTTTGTTGATTTTTAATGGGGTTGCCTTTTTATTGTTGAATTTTAGGTGTTATTTTTTTATTTTTTAAATATATTTTATTGATTATGCTATAACAGTTGTCCCATTTCCCCCCTTCATTCCCCTCCTTCACTCCCCTCTACCCTGCACACACCCTCCCACTCCCACTCACATTCCCCCACTTTAGTTCATGTCCATGGGTCATACATGTAAGTTCTTTGGCTTCTACATTTCCCATACTATTCTTAACCTTCCCCTGTCTATTTTCTACCTGTCATCTATGCCACTTATTGTCTGCACCTTTTGCCCCTCTCTCTCCCTCCCACTTCCCTGTTGCTAACCTTCCATTTGATGACTTTTTTTTTACTGTTCATATTTTTAATCTTCTTTTTCTTATGTAAGTCCCTTTAACATTTCATATAATAAGGGCTTGGTGATGTTGAACTCCTTTAACTTGGCCTTGTCTGAGAAGCACTTTATCTGCCCTTCCATTCTAAATGAAGGCTTTGCTGGATAGAGCAATCTGGGATGTAGGTCCTTGCCTTTCATGACTTGGAATACTTCTCTCCAGCCCCTTCTTGCCTGTAAGGTCTCTTTTGAGAAATCAGCTGACAGTCTGATGGGAACTCCTTTGTAGGTGACTGTTCCCTTATCTCTTGCTGCTTCTAGGATTCTCTCCTTCATTTTTACCTTGGCTAATGTAATTATGGTGTGCCTTGGTGTGTTCCCCCTTGGGTCCAACGTCTTTGGGACTCTCTGAGCTTTCTGGACCTCCTGGAAATCTATTTCCTTGGCCAGAATGGGAAAGTTCTCCTTTATTATTTGTTCAAATAACTTTTCCACTTGTTGTTTTTCCTCTTCCCCTTCTGGTACCCCTATAATTCGGATGTTGGAATGTTTGAAGATGTCCTGGAGGTTCCCAAGCCTCTCCTCATTTTTTAAAATTCTTACTTCTTCATTGTTTTCTGTTTGGTTGTTTCTTTCTTCCTTCTGGTCCACTCCATTGATTTGAGTCCCAGTTTCCTTCCCATTACTCTTGGTTCCTGTACATTTTCCTATATTTCACTTAGCGTAGCCTTCCTTTTTTCATCTAATTTGTGACCAAAGTCAAACAATTCTGTGAGCATTCTGATCACCAGTGCTTTGAACTGTGCATCTGATAGGTTGGCTATCTCTTGGTCACTTAAAAAAATTGGCTCTGGGGCTTTTAATTCTGTTTGAGCCATCTTTTTTATTTTTTATTTTCCTTTGGTTTAGTTGCGGCTGTTACGTATGAGGGGCGGAGCCTTAGGTGTTCACCAGGGCAGGGCACCTCAGTCACTGGGTTGTGACATTGTATGTGGGGGCGGGGTCTGAGAGGGAACAATGGTGCCTGCTCCGCTCTCTCTAGGACTTCAGTCCCCCTTGCTGCTTCCCACAAGCAAATTGGGCCCTTCTGGTGCTGGCTCCTAAGCGGGCAGGCCTGTGTACTTTCTCGGACTCTGTGGGTTTCCCCGAGGAGCCTCCTGTGGGGCTGAGAGAATCTCCCAGCCTCAGCTCCCACAGGTGTTTTCAGTCGGTGCTCTCAGGCTTTGTTTCCCGGCGCTGGGTCCCTGGGTTGTGCAGTCTGTGTTGCTGCCCGTTTTCACTTAGTTTGTCTGCGTGCGACTGTGTGGCTGCGGCCAGCCAGCTGCCTTGTGCGCCTCACTGGGTCTGCGCGTTGCCTCCGCACCCAGGGTCTTCCACCGGGTCCGTCAGCTGCCCCTGCGCTTCTGGGGTCTGCCAACTGCCACCTGGGCCCCGCGTGCCCGCATCTGCCAGCCACCACTTTTTCCTGCCGGGACCCCTCGACCCCTCTCTGTAGGCCTCCGACTCCACCCCTCCTTACCGGTCTGGATGTACGGTAGTCAGACTTCCGTTCAGTTCATTTCTCTCTGTTCTGGTTGTTTTTTGTTTCTCAATTTTTGTTGTCCTTAGTTTTGGTTGTGCGAGGAGGCACAGTGCGACTACTTATGCCTCCATCTTGTCCGGAAGTCCCGAAAGTCTGTTTTCTTTTGCTTAATCCTGTTGAGACGCCCACAGGGTACCTGGGCATCCAAATACTATGAAGGTTGCATTTAATTTTGCAACATTATTTGCACTGTAGTTTTCAGTGTACAAGTCTTTTCACTTCTTTTGTTACATTTTTTCCTAAATATTTTCATCCTTTTTGGTGGCACTTTAAATACTATGTCACCACTCTGGAATTAAGACGCTTCCCTCTTGAGGGTTTGTGGTTGGTGCTGGTGTGTGTTTGCGTAGCGACTCTCCCAGGCTGTTCTGGACCGAGTATCCTTTCTCGTGTGTGGCCATTGAAGCATCTGCTTAGTCAGCTTGGTGGCCACGTGATGACTGGACAGAGGTCCTTCAGTGACAGGAGCAGCCAGCCTTCCAGCCTGTGTGTGTGGCGGGGCGCACCTTCTGCCCGCCAGCACGTCACGCCCTCGGCGTCCTTTCCCCGATGGCACAGAGTCCCACGGTCAGCCAGGTGAAAGGGAGGGCGGGGTTCTCAGGCCGGTCCCGACCCGCACACAGCCCGCCCACCTGTGTGTCCTCCAGGTTTCTAAGTGTCAGGCATTTCCAAGCCGCCCATGGACACCTCACTCCCCAGCGCCTGTTTCCCTCCTCTTTGCGTTTCAGTAAAACACACAGGGCGGAGTTCACCGTCTGAAGCTTTCTGAGCGCACAGTTCTGTGCTGCTCAGTGCGTTTGTGACACGACGCAGCCGTCGCCGCCTGTACCTCCTTCTGTCTCGTGAAGCTGAACTCTGCGCCCTGGAGACAACCAGGAGGCTGCCCGCCTCCCCCCTCCCGGCCCCGGCAGCCCTTCCGCTGGCCGTCTCTGTGGCGGTGACCGCACGGTCAGGACGCTGTGCGTGGAGCCGCACAGCTGTCACAGCAGCCGGAGCCCCTTTCGTTTAAGGCAGAACAGCGTGCCCTCGCAGGGAAGCCCGCACTCGCCGGTCTGTTCTGTCGATGCCGAGCTGCTCCTGAGGCCTGGCGGCTGTGCCGGCGTCTCTCTGAGACCCTCCTTTCAGTTTCTCCGGGCGTGTGCTCAGAAGTGGAATTGCTGGGTCAAAGGATAATTCTGTTTTTAATTGGGGTTCTGATTTCTTCATATCTTCACCAAACCTTGCTGCGAGGCGTGGAGCGGTGCGGACTGGCACTGCGTCGTCCCTGAGGGGCTCTGAGTGGGACTGGTAAGACAGCCACAGCTCGAACTTCCCAAGTGCCGAGCGGTCTTGGGGTTCTGCCACGTCGAGTCTCCTTGCTCCTTGGCCAAAGAGAAGTGTCTTGTTCTGGGACCCAGACCTTTGGCAGTGACCTCGCTCACTCAGCGGTGCGGTACCTTCGTAACAAGTGGGGTTGTTCGCCCCCAGGAGCACTTGTCGCCACCTCCCCTCCTTGAGGGACAAGAAACTAGATCAGTGGGTGGGGAGACAGGTAGAGAGACAGAACCTCTCTTTCCTGAGTAGAGTATAATGACCATATTGCTGTTACTTGTTTACGATTTCTAAAGGAACTAGAAATGAATTACATTTAGAAGCCGGTTGATTCACTTTTGTTTATTGGCACCCTTACTTTGTGTTTGAGATAATTTTTTATTAATTTTAAGAGGCAACCCCCCTTTTTACTATTCTGTTGTAGGAATAATAGCTAGGTTCAGCTATGAAATACAATAATTATTATCAAAACGATAATAGAATGACAGTTTATTTATCTGCAAGCTCTGGGAAATGAGGCATTGTACTTCTGTGAGTTGCCTGGTAACGGATGATGTTACTTTTGAAAGAGTGCTTGATTCTTCACCAGTTTTCAGAACAGTGGGTTGGTTCCCTGGCCTCATTCAAAAAGTGAAGGAGACATTTTTGGTCATTATAGTCAAATGTACTTGTGCATACATACTGTGTGTGTCCCAGCCTTAACAGGTATGATCCTTGCTAATGATTAAATGCACAAATAATCCCATTTTTGGCTTTTGAGAGATTATTTCTTTTAAAAGATTGTATTTATTCATTTTTAGACCTAGAGGAAGGGAGGGAGAAGAGAGGGAGAAAAACATCAATGTGTGGTTGCCTGTCATGTGCCCCACACTGGGGGCCTGGCCTGCAACCCAGGCATGTGCCCTGACTGGGAACCGAACCAGTGACCCTTTGGTTTGCAGGCCAGCACTCAGTCCACTGAGCCACACCAGCCAGGGCTGCTGGGAGATTATTCAAGCTAGTTCCCGGGTCCTTTTGGTTTGACCCTAATAATCTTCAGGTCACCTGGGTGTCAGCACCTCTGGGCCCTGCAGGACGTCTGCTATGTAAGGCCACTCTGCCAAGACTAGGAGATGTAGCAGATCATAAACGCAGGGAAGCAGCCAAAGTGACGGAAAAAAGAAATGTGTCCTAAACAAAAGAACAGGACAAAGTTCCAGAAAAAGTAATAAATGAAACGGAGGCAAGCAGTCTACCAAACGCAGTTCAAAATACCAACGATAAGGACGTTCAGGGAACTCTGGGAAGAACAGGTAGGCTCAGTGAGAACTCACGCAAAGACTGGAAACCACGAGAAAGAACCAGTCAGAAAGGGGGAATGCAGCCACTGACGTCGAGGGTGCACTGGATGGAACCAACAGGAGGCTTGGTGAAGCAGGCGGTCGGATCAGTGCTTTGGAAGATAACGTAGCAAAAAATGCCCGATCAAAACAGCAAAAAGGAAAAAAGGTTAAGTGAGGACAGTTTAAGGGACTTCCGGGACATCAGACGTTCGCGTGTGAGGGTCCCAGACGGAGAAGAGGGCGAGCGAGGGGTCGAGGGCCTGTCTGAAGAAACCACAACTGGAAACTGCTCTGAACTGGCGAAGGAAATGCACACGCAAGTGCGGGGAGCACAGAGAGCCCCAGACACGAGGGGCCCAAAGAGGCCCGTTACAGGACACATCTTGATTAAAACACCAAAGATTGGAGACAAAGAGAGAACCTTAAAGGCGGCAAGAGAAAGACAGTTACCTGCAAGGGAGCTCCCACAAGAATGTCAGCTGATTTCTCAGCAGAGACTCTGCAGGCCAGAAGGATTGGCATGAAGTATTCAGAGTGATAAAAAGCAGGGACCTACAGCCCAGATTACTCCACCCAGCGAAGCCATCATTTAGAATCAAAGACAGATGAAAGCTTCCCAGACAGGGAAGGGCTGACGGGGTTCACCACTGCAGATCAGCATTACAACAAACATTAAAGGGACTTCTTTAAGGGGAAGAAGGAGAAAGGGTAAGAAATATGAATAATAAAATGACAATAACTATATACCTATGAACAATTTCTTTAAATGTAAATGGATTAGATGCTCCAATCAGAAGACACAGGGTGGCTGAGTGGGCACGAAAAAAAGATCCTACACGTGCTGCCTCCAAAAGACGCACCTCAGATCCGAAGACGCAGAAAGACTGAAGGTGAGGGCGGCGAAGATACTCCCTGCAGATGCCTGCCGCCAAACAGATGAAAAGGTCGGGTGGCAGTGCCTAGGCAGAACGGACTGTGAAGCGGAGGGCGTGAAGACATGGAAGAACAGCGGATGCACAGCCGCCGTGAGGCAGACACAGCCTGGGGCCTGCTGATCGGCAGAAGAGCTCGGGGTCCAGGGTGCCATCGAATGTGATCAGCCGTGGAAACGACGGAACCTTTCCATTCGCGGCAACATGGCTGGACCCAGAGGGCATTCTGCTCAGTGGAGTAGTCAGGTAGAGAAAGACATACACCCAGTAATTCCCCTTACTTGTGGAATCTGAAAAACAAAATAAGGAAAACAAAAACAACCTCACAGACACAGAGAACAGACCGATGGTCGCCGGTGGGGGGTGCTGGGGAATGAGTGAAAACGGCGAAGGGTGAGAAGTACGGGTCGGCAGTTCCAGACGAGCCACCGGACGCACAGCGCAGCCCGCGGCACAGAGCCGGCGATGTCTTGTAACTGTGAGTGGAGCCAGGCGGGCGCCAGGCGCACCGGGCGTCACCCATGAAGCGCGTGGTCGCCCTGCCACCAGGCTGTGCACCTGCAAGGGGTGCAATGCTTCATGTCGCCTGGCGCTAGGAAATAAAGAAGTGGAAGAGTTCTTAAGATGGTAAAGCTTATGTTAACGTGTATTTTGCCGCCATTGCAAAATGGGAAAAAATGCCTTTATCATGTCGCACACACCCGTTCTTTCGACTGTGTAGCTCACCCGGCAGAGCCAGCCGCACGGCCGAACACAGGTCAGACCTGCATCCGCCAGGAAAAATCTGTGCTTGCTTTCGCTTCAGATCACGACATCGTGCACCTGAATGCAGCGTGAGCTCGGAGGACAGCTGTGTTTCAGCTTACAAAGTCACGAGTCGACCTACTAAGACACACTTGAGGAAAGTCACTGAAGGGACCGAGAAACGAATGGAGGTGCGTCTCAGACCAAGCGCCACGTGCCACTGTCTGTGACGGAGACACTGCCGCTCCCCACGTCGGGCCTGCGGTTTCTGTCGGCGATCGCGGGGTGGGCATGAGCCCGGGAGGCCGTGGGGCGTGGGTGGTCCGTGTGCCCCGGGGAGGATGAGGGTGTGGTGCTCCATGTGGGGAGACGTCGGACTGCGGGTATGCACGGGTGTCAGAAACTCTCCTACGGTTCTATTGCTGGGGAAAATGCAGAAACCACTTTGGGGAGTGATGGGGGAGCTGGGAGCCAGCAGGGGCATTTCAAGGGGTTGCCGTCTGGAATGTTAACAGAGATGCCTAAGCCGTTAATGGGCCTGGCCAGGCTGTGTAAATAGCAGACAATGTTTAGATAAGCCATTTGTTAACCTTTGAGTCCTGGGACCTCTAAATCCTTGTACCAGCCTGGTGCCTTGTTTCTGATGTTCTGTTTCTGATATATAGATGAAACCCTATAAATACTGTGGAGAAACAAAGAACTGGGCTCAGGATTTGGACTTCCTCTGGGCCCGCGCGTAATAAAGAATCGTGCTCCGCCACCTCTCCTGCGTGTGAGGTATTTTCTGCAACACTGTCAGACGCGACGAAAGTCTATTTTATATGTCAAGTGAGAGAAAGGCATGCACTGATTACAAACTAATCGCTCGGGAAGTTGGCAAATATTAGATGTGTGAGAGGGGAAAGACGGTGGGTGACACCTGTGAACACGTCGGTGTGACTGGAAACCAGACCTGGGGAACGTCGCCTCACACTCCTGTCGTGGGCTTGGCGTCCTGTGTCCTGGAAAAGTCTGTGCACACTTAGAGCAATCACTGAGAACAGGGGAGACCCCTGGTTTTCTCCGGCCCGGCCCGGCCCATAGCCCTGCCCCAGCCCCGGCTGGGCCCTGTGCGCCCCCAGCCTTGTCGCCCCGACTCAGCCGCAGGAGGAGGACTGTCCCAGACCAGAGCCTCGCGCTGTCCCGCTGCCCTGGAAGGTTTTTGTTCCTGGGGCAGTGCAGGGTGGGTGAGGAGTTTGTTTCCCTTTGCTTTTTAAAAGGGAAATGCCACAGGAGACTGGTTCTCTGAGTCAGTGGAAGTTGACGGTCAGGACAGTAATTCCCTTAAAACCGGGGGTTTTGTGTGTGGGGTCCCCAGGCCAACAGCCTCAGGCTTCGCCTGGGAACTTGTGAGAAATGCCAACCCTCGAGCTGCCAGCTGCAGGCCTGGGGGCGGTGCCGGCCCTGCCCAGAAGTGAGAGCCTGGCGGACCTGTGAGGTGTGAGGGGTTTGCCTTGAGCGGAGACCAGCGGATACAGCACTAGTTCTGTGTAAACATCAGGCACCCCACTTCTGTGTGTTTTGGAACCAGTAGAATGGTGTGGCCGTTGTGTTGAGGAGCAGACTCTGTCCTGCCTGTTGCCAAGTGGGGAGAGCGGCCAGACCTCTGTCCAAACAAACAGAGGCGGTGTCTCTGGACCCCTGCACCGGCCACCCGATGGGAGGTGACCTGGGTCCTCTCCTGGAGCTCTGTCCAGCGCTGGGGCACCTGAGTCAGGGCCCAGAGGCTGGGAAAGGGGGGCGGGGCGGTTCCCAGCGCAAGGAGAGTGAGGAGCATCCTGCTCTGTCCCCCTGTGGTTTGTGAAGCGTCCTTTTACCGGGTTTCTTCTTTCTTTCATTTGCTTCCACTTCCGATCCTTCTGAAGGGCCTCTGTTTGTTCTTTTTAAAATGCAAATTACATCAAGTCACTTCCTTGTTTAAAATCAAAATTGTTCCAGGACTTCCCCTGCCCTTAGGAAAAAGTCCGAAAGTTTCAGTGGTGCTGGTCCCCCTGCATCTGAGCTGCCTCAGGGCCCTGCAGGCGCCAGGGCCTGGGAGGGTGAGGGAGCTGAGGGGACCCCTAGGTTCCATCCTCGGTTCCATCGATTCCCTCCCCTCCTTCCCCTTGACCTGAGCTGGCGGCTGTGCCCTCGGGGGCTCCCGAAGCTCCCTGAGGGCCCGATCCCAGTCTGCCCGGTGCCTCGGGAGGCCCTGTACGCACGTGTTACTGATTTTCGGTGTCGTTTCCCTGCTGCTCGCTGACGCCCGTATCTTGCCTTGTAGTTTGGGGCTGAGTTCCGAAGGTTCTCCTTGGACCGTCAGAAGCCCGGCAAGTTCGAGGACTTCTACCAGCTGGTCGTGCACACCCACCACATCGCCAACACCGAGGTGACCATCGGCTATGCAGACGTGCACGGCGACCTGCTGCCCATCAACAACGACGACAACTTCTGCAAGGCTGTGTCGAGTGCAAACCCCCTGCTCAGGGTCTTCATCCAGAAACGAGGTACTGGGGGCGGCGCCCGGGCCTGAGCTGCAGGGCCCCGCGTCCTCGCCGGCGGTGACAGGCAGGAGGAGTCGCATCTGCTTGGCCAGCGTGACTGTATCAGAAAGGCTTAAACATGTTTAAACTGCATTTCCTGCTGGAAATACTGTTGCTTTCTGATTTTTAAATGCCGAGGAGGAAATGGTATCGATACTTTTAGTGTGTGAATTGAAGTGAATTCAGTGACAAAAAGGCCGTAGTCAGATACCCAGGCAGGAAACGTGAGTTTGCTGGTGTGTTTGGGGTTGGGAGACAGTGTGCTCGCCTGCCTTCCGGTGTCCCTGAGTTCAGGTGCACTGGGAGGCCGGGCGTTGCCGTGACAACGCACCTCCCCCTGAGAAATAAATAGGGCCCCTGAGGCGGGCGGTCATGGGAGGCCGGCCTCATGCCTCCCACTCCTAGAGCTGCGTTTCAGATCTGCCTTCTCTGCGCTGCGTTGGGGGGGGCCTACACATTTCAGAATAACGTGCTGTCCACCCTTGAACAACACGGGGTTCGGGGTGGCACCCCCGAACATGCGCGAATGCCACTCCCCCGAGCGTCGTTGTCTGTGGGTACCCAGGGGTCGGGGCCAGGGTGCCCTCTGGGACAGGCGGGCGGTCGTTGCAGGAAGCTCCTGTGTGACCGGACCATGCAGGCCAAGCGGTGCTGTTCGAGGGCTAGCGGTGCTGTTGGGCAGAGGTACCTGAGGGGCACTGGACATTCTGACAGTGGCGTTTGGTGGCGGATTTGGTTGTGGGGGCCTCTCCTTCCCTGAGGGCACCTTCTGTCGCAGGTGAGCGCTGAGCACCCGCAAGGAGCGGAGTGGCCGGGCCCTGGCAGCTCGCCTCTGTGCTGCTGTGACTTAGAGCTCGGCAGACGGGGAGGGCCCCCACCTCCAAGCGGTGGGCGGCTCCCAGGGGCAGAGCCTGAGCACCAGCTACGAGCAGCAGCCACGTGTCCTGGGCGGAGGCCCTCAGGGACTCAGTCCGGCTGGTGCGAGCCGGTGCTGCTCTCCGCCCAGGTGGTCAGGGGGTGGGCTGGCAGCGTGTGCAGAGCTCAGACCATGCTGGCCGGCGCTCCGTGGCCGTGAGCCGCCGCGTCCTGTTTGTGGTGATGGAGGCAGCAGGAGACCGCTGACCTCCCTGTGGCCGGCCCTCTGGCCGGAGATCAGAAAGCTCCGCGTCTGTGTTCTTGCTGAGCCCGGTGTCCTGCGGACGGTCGGAGAAGTCAACACAGCTGTGCCTCCTCACAGTGGCCGGGTGGCGGTGCCTGTGGCGTCAGGGCCCTCCTTCGCCTCTGCAGGGCCTGGCCCTGCTGTCGCTGCCCCTGCAGCCCCCACCGCACGGCACGCGGGCAGTGTTCGCGCCACCCTCTGCGGAGGGTGCCCGCCCACTGCCGTTGGGGCTGGCTTGTCCCCCAGCTCTGCCCGCACGGGTCACGCCAGCTGCTCGTGGGTGCGGGAGGTGAGCAGTGGGTGAGGCACCGTGTGCACAGCGATGACCGGGCTTTGCCGCCTGTGGGACGGTGGGGTGGGGCGTGGAGCAGGACCGAGGGCGCCCGCTGCCCTTTGTGGGCCCGTCCTCGTGACACTTGGCACCTCTCCGCTGGTTCCCTGATGCCGAGCGGCGCAGGAAGCTCGGTCTGGGTCTGCGGTGGGAATGTGTGGACTTGCACAGCTCTGCCCTCCCGGGGGGTCGAGCGCCTGCATCCTGGCGTCGTTATCTACTCCTCCTGCTTCCTGTGGCCTCAGAGACTGAGGGTGCCAGAGCGGAACGAGGGCCCCCATTCCAGCCCACCCTGTCTCGGCCCTAGCGTGTCACCCACAGTCCCTGCCTTTCTCTGCCACGTGACAGCAGGGTGCTCCGGACCCCCGAGGGCCGGCCTTCCCTCTGGCACCTGGCCCCTGGCTGCTGCGACCAGCTGGTCCTCCTGGCCTCTCTGAGCCCCTCGGGTTGTTTCCAGGCCCAAACAGGAAGACGCTCCAGGGTCACAGGAGCGCCAGCATCCTGCCAGGGCGGCGGCCCTGGGCCCGGTTGCCGCGGGAACCACAGACCTGTGCTGGGGTGGGTGGCGGCCAGATGTCTCGAGAGTCAGTCTAGCAAATGGTTATGTTAGAACACGGTGCAGACCGTCATTTGCGTGTTGTGGGGAAACACCTGAGCCAGCCCTCCCTGCCTGTGGGCCCGGTGCCCACAGGGTCGGCTGACCACCGCTGTGTTTGCAGACACACACTGCGCAGTGCGGCACGCAGTGAGGCCGCAGTGGTGGCATCTGCACGGAGCGTGGGCAGACTTTACCTCGTCACCCCGGACAGGTGGTGCGACAGCAGCCCCCAAGGTGTCCGCACCGTGTGGGGGTTGTGGGGAACGCAGAGACGATTTAAGGATGCAGGAGGCTGGCGCGTCTCGGGCACCAGCTGCCCACGGTTTTGAAGGAGGGGCCCGAGCACCGAGGATTCTGGTGTCTGCGGGGGGTCCTGGAACCCGTCTCCGTGGACGGTGAGGGGCGGCGGTCCCGTGTGGCCTCGCCTCTGCTGCAGTATTCTGATAACTGTCTCCAAAGTGACCGTCTGCTGTGCCCCCTGCGTTTCACTTCAGGGCTCCAGGAATGTTGTTCCGAGACTCACTTCCAAGTGCCAGGAGGCTGCCGAGGGGCCTTGAGCCTCCCCGAGTCGAGGCCCACAGGCAGCACCCGGGGCTCGGACCACAGGCTGGGACTGACTGGGCTGTCCTGTTCCCGGAGCCCGGCCGGGCTTTTCCTGAGGACGCGGGAGGGTGTTTCTGGCCATGGGGTGCAGCACACCTGCCGGCCATTTCCGTCCTCCGTCCAGGCTGGCTGCTGTCGGAAGCTGTGGCTTTTCCTTGGCTCAGTGACAGCTGTTCCTGTGCCTTTCACTGTCACACTTTGCCCAGTCTGGTGAGAGGACGGAGTGGCCACAGAAGCACAATCTGGGGTCCTGTCTGCACCTTCGGGTCACAAGCGCAGCCGGTGTCAGGGAAGCACTTCTCGCTGTGCCCCACCAGCCCCTGTGCTCCCCGAGGGGCTGGCCCAGGGCGGAGAGCATGGGGGACGAGACCAGCAGAGACACTGGGCGTCTCTCTAGTTTCAGCAGGGTAAACAGGAAGTGCGAACACCCATCACATAATTACTCCCACTGCCAGCGTACCCTGGGCTCTTGTCATTAGAGAGATGAGCCTTTTTGTGGCCCGGGCCGGCCCAGGAGTGGAGGTGGGACCGTCACTGAGTCCCAGCTGCTGTCTGTCCCTGGGACCGGGGCTGCCCAGGGCGCCAGAGGCTGGGGAAGCCTCTGGGTACTGCAGGGTTCCAGAACCGTCAGAGCAGGCGAACTGTTTACTTCGAAAGCAACCTAAATATAGCACATGTGCATGTTTGTTCACTGTTCCTGGCACTTATTTGGGTCCCTAGAATGAGGAGGACACATTTGTAAATATTTCTTCATCAGAAGTTGCGTGATTGGGAGCCGGGGTGAGGGCTGGTCTTCTCGACTCACTTAAGCGAGTTGCCAGAAAAGGCAACGGGGAGAGTTCTGCACAGCTACGCACGTGGAGCTGTCGAGACTGTGCTGGGGCGTCGGCAGGGTCTCAGGGCGCCGGGCGTGTCAGTGCCGGTTGGGTCGGCTCTTCTCGGACTCTTCCTGGAAAGTAGCTGGAGGCGTGTTCCGTTTTTGGTTGGGGCTCGCTGTGGAGCAGGAAGCCCTCCGTGCGTCTGACATTGCAGCTGCGCCACCGCTTTCTGCCCCCGTCCCGGTTTCTGCCTCCGTCCTGTTTTACCCTTTGCTCAGATGCGGCCAGGCCGCCGAGGCCGGCTGAGCTGAGGGCAGGGCAGGGCAGGGCTGGCTGCACCGACCCGGTGTCCCCAGGCCCGGGGGCTCCACAGCCTCTGCCACAAAGCTTTCTCCTGAGACGCCTCTGCTTCTTCACTTGTCACTGATTCCTGGAAGTGTTCGTATCTGGAGAATTTTGTTCTTTCTGTTTTTATTTTTAATTGAAAAAGAGGGCAAAGCCTGTCCCACCACCTCCCATGGGAAGATGCAGGAACAGACATCTGACCCGAGTGGCCCCCACCCCCATCCCGGAGTGGGAGTGACGGGAGAGGGTGTGCTGATGCGGCTTGCACACCGGCCAGGAGCCCAGGGCTCGTCCCGGTGGCTGGCCACCCTGAGTGGCCACGGGCAGCGCCGTCCACCTGCGTCCGGGCGGCATCCCCTCCCAGCTGATCTCTCCCTCTGGCGGCCCAGCAGCCCCCTGGTGTGTAAACAGCTGGAGTTTGCACAGCGGAATTGGATTCTGTTCTTTTCTCATTTGTTTTCTAATCACAGGTACTTTACATATTCCAGTCCATAGTATATTTATAATTTGGATTCATGTGTTTAAAAAACTTCACATCAAAACCGTGTCCTATGCCTTTAAATTCTTTGTAAAAGTTTTTGTTTTTAAGAGTCTTTTCTATTTATAGCATATTTGTAAAAGGAAATCAAAACCATGGGAACAACCCCACCCCAAGGTGACCACTGTCCCCATCTCGGTGGGGTCCAGTGTCACACGCACAGACTGGGACGTGACACATGTACCGTAGGGATTATTCCAGCCCAGAATGACATTTTTGCCTTCTGTGCATGCAGTTAGATGTGTATCTTCCTTTTAATGGGCACATTGGTCGGTGTGTGAATGTAACAAAAGGTAACCAATTCCTCATTAACTTAACATTTCAGCCATGCCAGTTTCTCATTGTCAGGAGCAGTGCTGTGCGTGTGGGGTGCTGTCAGCGCAGGGTGGCTGGCGTGTCCTTGTGGGACTAAAGGGCACATGTGTTCATGCGTGTTCTGGACTAGGGTGTCTGTGGCCAGGGTGCCTCTCTTCAGTGGGGTGTGAGTGGCAGGACTTTGAACTGGAGCCTGGGGTGGGCCTTGAACCTAGCCTGTGGAGCGCCTGGGGAAGGCCCAGGGGCACGGGGTGGGGCCTGCCCTTCTGCTAGGACAGTGCCCAGTGTGGGTTGCCACAGACCCCGAGAGTTGGGGACCCCCGACGGCCCTGCCCCCGACACCTGGTGCTCCAGGTCCTGTGGCCTCACTGAGTGGCAGAGGACGTCCCCGGGGGGGCCATGCTGGGGACTGGTGGCTTCCCCGGAGGCCAAAGTGTCGGTGGCTGGACTGGCCACATCTCCGTTTCTTCTCTGTCACATCGGAGGGGCTCACTGTGTCGAGGACACATTTGTGCAGGCTGGTTTGCAACGAGGACGAGCTTGAGGATTCACACGTGTGACAGGAAATAGGGCCAAGCAGGGCCTGGGGCTCTCTTCCCACGGTTGAGCCCGTAACCCTGACCAGAGTGGCGACTGTCAGGCCACCACTCCTGCTGGCAGGATTCCTCTTTGGAAGGAAGAGCTGCAGACTCCCCGGAAGGGCGAACCACAGCACGCCTGCCCGCAGGAGGTCAGGGCTCTGGGCCGTGTGGCTTTCGGGGTGGGGGTTCCGTGACTCCGGAATGGCCCTCCTGTGTGCCTGACTCCTGGGATGGGGCTCGGGGTGCAAAACCCTGGTCCCCGCCCCCGCCCCTATCCGTGCAGGCTGCACACTGGCTACTCTGCCAGTACGGGTTTCCCTGGGGCTGTGGGTGCACAGCGGAGCCCCCGAGGTGGGCATCAGGCTGTGCTGCTTCCGATCGGGACAAGGGGGAGGCTGGAGCTGTGCAGTGGCCCCTGTAGCAGGTGCAGCTTGGGGGGTCCTGCTGTGTCTGGAGAGGGTGGGGTTAAAATCTGGCTTTATTCAGTGCCCCTGTAGCTGGAAGAACAAGCGCCGCTCCCCCCACCCCCCGCGCCTGCTTTGGGACGGAAGGGGTGAAATTCATGCTGCATGGCCCTGGTGGGGGTGGGCGGACGCAGGTGCTATCACAGAGGCCTCTGGTACCTTCCAGAAGTAGGTCCGTGCTTTGCTCCCCTTCGACCCAGAGGGTGGTGCCCAGCTCAGCCAGCCCCGACAGCACCCTGATATTTGGACCCCTCCCGAAGGCTGCCTCTCGTGAGCCCCCACCACCGCCTCGTCCCCGCTGGGACACAGCGGGCTCCCACCGCATCAGTGCGGAGCGTTCAGGGGACAGAGGGTTTTGCCTGCACCGGTTTGGAATCCAGAGATACGAAAATTTCCACCCTGGCCGCTTCTCTTTTCCAGCAGCGTAAGCAAGATCGGGATTTCCTCCTGCACGACGGTGTGTCTTCCTGTTTTCTCCGCTGCCTCTGTGCTGTCCTCACTGTCCTGTGGGAAAGGCCTCAACGTGGGGCGCCCCCTGCCCCCGGGTTCCCGTGCTCGTGAAGCCCTTCACAGCCTTTACCAGATGCACTGAGACCTGGGGTGAGGCCGACAGCTGGGTTTGCAGCTCACTCCTGAGCTGCTTCCTGTGGGGGCACGGGTGCAGGGCACGCCCCACGGTGCCGCCCGGCCTCCTGGGAACCGTGGGGTGTGACGGTGGGCCGGGGGGCCTGTATGGGGGGGGATGCTCCCCCGTGTACTGAGTAACAACAGAGGCTGGGTTTTATTGAGGCAGAGCACCCGCAGCCTAGAGTTACCTCTGTAACCGTGTGTAACTGCGACTCAGCACCTTCAAGCTCATTCACGGCGTGGTGTGCCCACCACCCCTCTCCGAACAGGTTCCTTTTCCCACCTGGGGCGGTCGCAGTACAACAGTGTCTGCTTGGCTGAGGCACAGACTCCAAGCAGCAGCCCTGTCCCTGTGAGTGTAATAAGTCCCTGTAACATGTGCGTGGACACATTTGCAAGTGAGATCTGTCCTTGGTCTCCTGAGAAGTTTCGAATCACAGCAGATCACAGGAAATCATTGTCACTCGTGGGCGGAGTCGTGGCATCCCTGCAGAGACACCAGGCCCTGCCCGCAGGTGCTCACACCTGTTCCTGAGCATGGGCCGCCTCAGGGCTGCACACGGCAGGTGGTGAGTCTCCAGTGGAATTACCAGGAAGGAGCCCCTGCCAGCTCCTCTGGGTGTGCGGCCCCGGCAGCGACTTGGGGGGGTTGTGGGACCTGTCTGAGCTGCTCATCTCGAGACGCCGGTGCTGTCTGGGCTGGTGCAGCAGCAGGGGTGCCGAGGGTCTGTGCCCTCCAGACATTTCCGTCTTGCCTCCCAGAGGCAGGCGAGGGGCTCCTGGTGGTGGCCCGGCCCCCACAGTTCCTCCCCCCACAGTCCCTCCCAGCAGCTGTGAAGCCCAGAGGCTGCCTGCCGACAGGGGCAGGAGCAAGACAATGGGGAGGCTTGGGCCAGGGACCCTCCTTGCCCAGGGTGACGTGCTGGAGGTGCCTTCCTTTGTGCCCCCTCCCATCCTTGTGTCTTGGTGTTGCTGGACCCTGGGCTATGCACACAGCAGGCCCACCCGCTGTCCAGGAGCGGCCCTCAGTGGCATCAGACCTGCTCTGCCCAGGCCGTGGCTCCCCTGGGGTGGGTTGGCTGGGTACCCTCCTGGGCTCCTGCACAGGTGAGCCTCAAATGGCCCATGCACCCCCGTGGGACATCAGCACAGAGACCACCGAAAACCAGGGTGTGTTGAGGCTGCTAGCCTCTTGAGAGCACGTGCCCGCAGGGGCGCCCTCCCGTAGAGCACTTCGACCCCCAGGGCCTTCTTCTGGGGTCACGAAAAGTTGGGAAGTAGCAGTGGATGCACGAGGAACTGTTGACTTGGACAGATCCACGCGTGAGCTCAGTGTCAAGTAAGCCAGGTGCCTCACGATGTCTCAGTCCAACCATCTCAGAACCTGGTCTCGAAGCTTGTGCTCTGCTCCTCCTCTGGGAGGGAGGTCTCACATAACAGAGGTGACATGGGGACACCCCCCAGGCCGTGTCCTGCTGAGGTCTTCAAGGTCTGCTGAGTGGAGACACAGGCCAGAGTTCGACCTCAGGTCACTGTGGGGGCCCTTGCCCCGGCCTCTCGCTCGGGGGCTGCTGGTGTGGAGACGGACGTTGAAGGGGCCAGTGCCGGGCGAGGCTCAGAGGGGCAGAGACAGTGGCCCAGTGGAAGGGCTGGTGGCTGGTGGGGCTGGTGGGGTTGATGCTGCCTGGGGCCTCGACTGAGCTGGGCTGGGACGGGGACCTGGCTGGCACCCCTAGGGCCCTTGTGGGCTCCTTCCTTCTGCGAAAAGAAAGGAGATGGTGGATGTGGCACCTCGGCCACGGGACCATGGCTGCTGCGTGTGCGTCTGTTGCTGGAGGGTCCGCACCACGTGTGGGGCTTTCCTGCCAGCAGTTATTTCCAGCTGTTTGATTATAGCCCTCCCGTCTGGTCACTGCCCAGCGTCCTGTAAACAGGCTGAATCACAGCCCCGGGCTGCGGAGGCGGTTGGGAGGGGAGGGGACCAGAGCTGAGCTTGGCCTCCAGCGTGGTGTGCAGGGCTGGGGGTGGGCCCCGCATGTGGCTCGTTACCCCTAGAACTGCCCGGGTCTCAGTTCGGTGCTGGAAGCCGGGTTTCCAGGTGGGACCAGCACACTGGCCACCCGCCACAGGAGGGCCTGCGGTCACCCACGGCCCACGGCTCGGGGTCGCTGAGCCTGAGATGGAGAGAAGTCGTGTCTGAGCATGCGTCACGACTCGGGGCGTAGGAACCCTGTCGAGCGTGGGGGGGGTGGACTGAGTCCCAGGCACCGGCGTCTGGCGCTGCGCGTTCTAGGTGTGGGCTCATTCTTTTTGTCGGAGACGTCCCAGCGCCGGTGTGCACCGGTCCAGCACCCGGAGACCGCCAGCGTCCCCTCGCCGCCGTGGCCCCTGGCCAGGACCGCAGTTCAGTGACCTGCCCCTCGGCTTACCGGCATGAGGCTGCGGCAGGGTCACTTCATGTCCCCGGCGCCTCAGGTTCCTCACCTGTCAAAGCCCGTTCGTGATGATGCAATATTAGGAAACCCCTCAGAACAGAGCCCACACAGAGGCCCCAAAGGTGTGAGGGCCGGTCCTGGCCTCTGAGCAGCAGGAGGGAAGGCCTGGGTCTGCCGGCTCCCTCGGCACCCGAGCCACCATGCCCAGCGCCTGTCCCAGAGGGCGGAGCGCCGCCCTTGCAGCCACTGTCACCAGTCCCCCAAAGCTGCCGTTTTCATGCTGCCTGTGGGCTCCAGCTCCCGGCACCTGGAGCAGGTGTCAGGACAGTGGAGCCTGGGCAGGGCCTGGAGTGCTCCTGGGGGAGGGGTCGGGTGTGCGGGGCCTGCGTGTCGCCCCTCCCCCCATGCAGAGTGGAGCTCGGCCACCTCCTGCGGGAAGGAGCCTCACTGGGTTTCAAGACCATCACAGCACCTCTCACTGGACTCTTCCCTGATTTGTGACGACGGTTCTGAACCAGAAAAGACGTGAAGACATTGGGTCGTGAAGCATGGTTTAGGGATCAAGGGCAAAATTTCGTGCGTTACTTGTACAGTGATCTTGTACAAGTTTTTGTGTACACGTATGTGTTCAGTTCAGCTTGGCGGATCCTCAAAATGTTAAGCATCGAATTAACGTGTGACTCAGCAATTCTACTCCTAGACATAGTTTTACTTTTTCCTTTCCCACGTGGATGCCTTTGATTTCTTTCTCTTATTTTTTAAAATATTTTATTTATTTATTTTTAGAGAGAGAGGGAAAGGAGGGAGAGAAACATTAATGTGTGTTTGCCTCTCACACGCCCCCTACTGGGGACCTGGCCCACAACCCAGGCAGATGCCCTGACTGGGAATCGAACCTGCAACCCTTTGGCTCACAGGCCAGCGCTCAGTCCGCTGAGCTGCACCAGCCAGGGCTGGATGCCTTTGATTTCTTTTTCTTTGTTTTAACTTTTTAAATAAAGTTTTGTTTATTTTTATAGAGGGGGAAGGGAGGGAGAAAGAGAGGGAGTAAAATGTTGATATGAGAGGGAAGCGTCACTTCTGGCCCCTGCCTTGACCGAGGACTGAGTGTGCCACCCAGGCATGTGCCCAGACTGGGGATTGAACCGGCGACCTTTCAGTTCTCAGGAAAACCCCCAACCCACTGAGCCACACTGGTCAGGGCTGACTTCCGTTTCTCGCTGAATACGCTGGCTAGAACCTCCAGCGTAGGTCAAATAGAAGAGCAGGCGCCCTTGTCCTGTTGAGAGATGGTCGCTGGCACCGATTTGGCACCGAATTCCCAGTTAGGGTTGTGGTGAAGGGGGAAACTTCACTCAGTGCAAACAGCTCCGTGATGACGCAGCTCGGCCGTGCAGCAGCCCAGGTCTGCTGTGCTCGGCCCTGGGCTGGCAAGGTGTCTTTGGCATTTCAGCTCCGGTTGTTGGGAAATGCAGTCAGCGGTCTGCAGTGGGAAAGGAAAGTGCCCCGCCAGAGCCACAGGGCGGCTGGCTCACACGGACAGAAACCCCCTCTCCGGGTCCCTGACGGATCTGTCCTTGTGCACATGCGGACTCCAAATCCTCACAGTTTGATTGGTCCAAAAGGCACTGTCATGATTGGTCATCACGGAGCCACTGGATTGGTCAGTGAGGTGCTCATGGGGCTACGCTGCACAGCTCCGACTGGATGGGGAAAGCCTCATTGTTTTGGGGAAAGTCCTATTGGCTGAAGCAGGATCCCAGGAGCCCGCTGTAAGGGCTGCTCTGATGCCTGGAGCGAGGGGAGGGCAGGCAGGTCCGTGCAGGCTCCTCCCTGTCATGCGGTTTGCGTGAGAGGCCCCGGGCAGGACCGGCTCCTTTCCAGCCACCAGTGAAGGCACCAGGAGCCCCACTTAGTGGGCCCCTTCTTTCTTGGGGTGCACAGCACCACTCCAGACCTGGGGGAGAAAGCACCCAGTCTTCCCTCAGTGAGCATGGGGTTCTAGTGTTTGTTACGTCAGGGCAATGCCTTCGGGGGAGGGCAGTGTTCTTAATTCCATCTTGTTTGGGAACTAAAAAGGATCAAAGAAAGCAGAGCTACCTGACCACTAACACAGTTATAAAAAGAAAGTCCATAAAAACAAGAGTTAAAACACTCTCGGCCATGTCCACACTCCCTGCACTCACGTCGCTGGAACCGCAGCTGCGGGTTGTCTGTACGTGTGGTGCCCTGGTGTCCCTGGGCGCGCGGCCCACACCCGGGCGTCTGAGCTGACTTCCTGACTCGGGGAATTTAAACTGTACACCACAGCTCTATTTAGAGGATCGGTTGCATTGTATTTTCCATTCCTTTTTGTTTAAAAGTCGTACAAAATGTTGTCAAGGCTGGTTTTGGTAGAGGAGGGTCATTATGACTGGTTTTGCTAAATTCTCATCTTTGTGGTCTGGGGAACAGTGGGGTGCAGAAGCCAGAGGAATGTGCAGAAACCAGCGAGGTGTCGCCAGCCTGCGCGGAGCAGTGCTGGTTATTCATAGCACGGAGAGGGGGACGGAGACAGACAGGCTCCCGACCCTGGTGCTGGGCGGGGGTGGGGGGGGTGGGGGGGTGAGAGGCTGGCTCGGCTCGCAGCGGGGTTAGCTGGTCCTGCTCTGTCATGAAGTGGGGGCCAGCGTGCACCCTCGGGGCCACGGAGAGCTTCCTAAATGTAAAATAAAGGAAGGAGGAGGTACTGGCAGTTTCGTGTCTTTGGGTTTTTCAGTTTTAATGTTCAGAAGCAGCTTTGGGAAGACCAGCATACTCTCCCACTGTGGCCCTCTTGTGGCTCCCCTCCCCCCGCCGCTCATTCATGGCCTGTTTGACGGGAATCGGCTGTCACTGTCACTCACCGACTTTCACACGGTCACCTCCCCTTCTTCCTCAGCTCCCTTCAGAGCCTCCTTCGGACAGGGAGCTCACAAGGGTGGGCTGGGACGCGGTCCCCTCAGGGGGACACCTGGGCCACGCGGGCTGGAGGAGGGGCCTCTGCTGGCAGACCAGGCACCTCGGTGTTTTGACACATGTCGGCCTCAGTGCGGCGCCCAGCAGAGAAAGTCAGGCTGTGGCGGCAGACTTGGAAAGGTGTCTGTGGGCGTCTATCTCGCCCACACAACGACGGCAACTTTCTAAGGAAGCGATCCCGGTGTCGGTGCGCCGCCTGAGAGTGCTGGGCTGTGGGGTGGCTGGTGTGGCCCAGACTTGGCCCAGGTGCTTCAGGAGGGGACGCAGCACCTGTGGCTGCAGGAGGGTCTTCCATGCCTGGGCGACCCCCTGCTTCCAGCCTCTGTTTCCCTGCCAGCGGGGGAAGGGTGCAGCCAGATGCAGGTATGTGGGATTTTGCTGTGGGGAAGGTGCCGGCATTCTGCTGTCCAGCTCAGGGATGGCTGCATGGTCCCACCTGTCCAGCGAGGCCCTGCATCACCTGACACAGGGAGGGGCAGGGCCGGCGGCAGGAGGGCCAGAGTGGCAGGTGGCCCCCGCCAAGCAGGATGCGGAGCAAGGCCAGGCCTCCTCTTAGCAACTGTGGGGCCCAGGGTCTGACCCTGGGTTGGGGACACTGTGGGAGAAGGGTCTAGGCATCTCCACCGGAATTCTGTGTCCCCGATCAGAGGTGCTAGGCTGTGCCTACCCCCCCCTGCCCCCCCCGCTGGCCAGCTCATGTGACCCTGTCTTCACACGGGGCTGGCTGTCCAGTTTCAGGCCAGCCTTAGGACAGCTAAGTCTGCAGGTGCTCCTGCTGCTGGGAACATGGGTATGGTGGGCGTCCTTGCCCACTGCTCCCCTGGCATCCTGAGCACTGTGGGGTGTTGACCTTTAGCCCCACCCATGGGATGCCAGGAGCGCCCCCCGTCCTGACAACCACAAACATCTCTGGGGTCACCACCTGTACCCTGGGGTTTGGGAGCCTTGGGGTCAGTCATGGCTACTCCCTGGGCTGCGGGCTGAGGCTGGCCTCCCCAGGAAGGCCGCCCCGGGGTCTCGGGTGTGCGGGGTGCATGGCAGTGATGGGCAGGAGCTGGGCCAGGCCTGCTCCTTACACTGTGCCAAGCACCCCGCCACTGGTGTGATAGAGACAAGTCAGTTTGAAACCGATGGTCCTTCTGGGAGCTTCCAGGGCAGCTGTGGGCCCTAGCCATTGGGTGGTTCCCAGCCCTGCTGCAGTCAGCGTCACCAGGCCTGGGAAGAACAGGGGTGCTGTGTCCTGGGCTCCACCCTGAGCCTGGTCGGATCGGGCTGGGAGTGCCCGGGGAGGCTGGGCACGTGGCTCAGGGTCTCCTTGCTCTCAGGACGGCCACGAACCCATGCAGGGTGAGTCCACTCCTCCAGGCACAGAGCCAAGAGCTGCCCCATGGGCCACGCTGCCCGTCCCTGCCTGCTGTCACCCAGCTGTCACTGCCACACCCTGCCCGAAACTCTGGTCAGCAGGGCTGCCAGGACTGAACACCTGGAGCAGGGCGCTCGGCTGCCTACAGGCCCCCTCTGGGGAGCGCTGGACTTTCGCTGCGGCCAGAGGCACGGTGGGCTGCGGGCAGACCTCCGCCTCCAGCGAGGCAGCTGCCCAGGCACAGGGGAGTCTGTGGGGCTGGGCGGGGCTGAAGCCACAGCCCTCGGGATTGAGGTGCTTAGCTGCCGGTGCACCCACACCTCCCAGAGCCCCCTGCTCTCCGAGGCTGGTGGTAGCAGAACATGGCCCTGTTGGGAGAGGAATGTTCTCCCCTGCCAGGCTCCAGGGCCTGCCAGCCTGGCGCCGGTGGTTGCCCTGTGCCCTGGCCTCGCTGTGTCTGAGGCTGCCTCGCTGAGTGACACCTGGGTGATTTTGGCTCCCAGGATGACTGAGTAAAAATGTCCCCCTCTGGTAAAAAAATGTGACTGCAAACATCTTCCAGGCAGGCAAGGAGGCCACGCCTCGTGGGCCCGGCCCTGCACCGGGAGGTTTGGCGAGAAGAGCCCCCACATGGGCTCAAGGGGGGAACCCTGAGTTCCAATTGGTGCTTTGCTCTCAGCCTCCCTGTGTGGCTTCTGCAAACACGCGGGAGATTGGAGGGTTAGTTCTCTTCTGCCCTGGTCTCGGCGTGTCACTCCCCCACCACAGCCCAGGTCGGCCCCTCCCGCCGCTTCCAGGACCTGACGTGAAACCGTGGGCTGTTCTGGAGTCGCTGTGGTCCTGTGTGTGGGAGGGAGGAGTGGGCTTGAGGGAGAACCATTCAGGGGTCACCTTGGAGGCTCCAGGTGTCCCTCAGCCCATTCGTCTTTGGTCCACATCCCTTCTGAGCGGCAGGGACCCCACGCGTCCGTCACCAGGGTGGAGTCTCTGTCACCCTCGTCTGCTGACTGGGTCGTCGGCCGGGTGTGCTGCGGAGATGGAGACACTCTCTGGTTTCCCAGAACTGTGATAAGAGGTCTGTGCTGAAGGTGATGCCTCTTCAAAGTCAGTGCCCCACCTGCCCAGCCCCTTGCGAATCACTGTCCTGGGATGGCCCAACCTGAGAGCCACCCACGACCAGGGAGTGTGCAGCCAGGGCCACCGTCCAGCCAGCAGGGCCCGTGCAGAGTTCTCCCAGCAGGTCCCGCAGGCTCTCAGCCTCTGGGCTCCCCTCTGCATCCCGGAGTGCAGAGGGCTCTGGGGAAGGCTCCTGCTGTGAGTGCCGCTGGGGGTACGGACGGGGCTGGGAGCTTGGGCTGGGGGCCTGGGGACTGGGGTCTCGGGGCTGCACTCAGAAGCTCAGCGAGCCCAGGGAGGACTTGGCCCCAAAGGCACTGAGTGCATTGCCTCAGCCAGAGGTGAAATCTCTGCCCTTGTACCCGGCGGTTGGGCCCTTGGCTGGGGCGGGGTTGCTTTTTAGAAAATATTTTCTTTTTATTTATTTATTTTTAGAGAGAGGGGGAGGGAGAAAGAGAGGGAAGAGAAACATCAGTGTGTGATTGCCTCTCCCGTGGCCCACACCGGGGACCTGACCTGCAACCCAGGCCTGTGCCCTGACTGGGAATCGACCTGGCGACTCTTTGGTTCGCAGGCTGACACTCAGTCCACTGAGCTACACCAGCCAGGGCATGGGGGTGAGTTTTTACTGAGAATGTCTTTTAGCTGATGGCTGTCATCAGAAGTAACACACAGGTCCCTATGACTCTGCTGTCGCCCCCAGCGGTGACTGTGCTGACTCTCCCTGGCATTCCCAGCAGTGTCGCAGTCGTGTGGCTGCGGAGTGGAGTGGACCACAGCACTCCGTCCCATACAACAGGACACGGAGCAGCCGCTGCTCCGGCCTGGGGCAGGACGTGCTGTCTCCTAGGATGGCAGTCTGTCTGGGTGTGCCTCCTCTGTTTGCAGGGCTGGTTAAGGGCCACTTACCCAGACAGGCTGGCACAGCCGGTCTTCCTGAGAGCTTCCCGGCCTGGGGCCGCCCCAGGGCCCAGTGCCCAGAGGGCCGGCCGTGTGGGCACTGGGTCTCCCCATGCCGAGGCCCACGGAGCCGAGGTCCCGCAACAGCCGCTGGCTTTGCTGTTTGGGGCTGTGGGGGGCGGTTTGCTCTCCAGTGTGAAGGGAGCAGGAAACGCTTCGTATGCGGGGTGATAGGCTCGGAAAAGCACACTCGGAGTTCAGACTCGCCACAGGGCACGTCCGTCAGTCTCTTCTCAGCGTGTCGCGCCTTCCCAGGCGGGAAGTTGGGGACTGCTGACCACAAAGCACAGGTGCACGTCCCGTGGGACCCCCGGGTGTCGCCTGGTGTTTCGCTGCCCCGTCCCCGTGGCCACCAGTGCCTCGTGTTTCAAGTGCTTCTCTGTCGCTGATACTTTCCAGTTAAACCTGAATCCCGACAGTTTCCCGAAGTGTCCATTCCCCCCACCCCTTTGACCTCCTCCGAGCTTCCTCCCTCCTCCACGCCTGGGCCGGCCTCCCCACAGACTCTGGGCGCAAACCCACAAGCCTCCCTCTCCTTCCAGAGTGCCCCCTCCAGGAAGCCCCTTGGACTGACCGTCCTCCTGGCAGGATGGCCTTGCCGCGGCTGGGGGCTGGTGGGCAGCGGGGTCACTGCCGCTGGAGGAGCTGGCAGGGAATGTCCCGCCCTGGTCCTGCGTGTCGGCTTGAAGCCCCGAGGCTGCACCGCAGGGAGAGCCCGTCAGAAGCAGTGTGCCCTCAGCGGCGCGGCAGCCAAGCTCTGTCCTGACACAGGAAGGGCGAGTCGGCTGTGACGGCAAGTGCAGTGCTGGGGCCGGAGCTGTGCCCATAGTCCCCTCGGAGAAGCCCCGGCGCCAGGGCGAGGGTCCGTAGGGGCATTAAGGTAAAAGCAGGCATGGGCAGGGCTGGGTCCTCGTACGGAGGGAAGAGTCTGTCACTGGCTCAGCAGTGAGGACACAGGCCAGGTCGTGGCATCGCTAACATGGCCGCCGGGGCCTGAGCGTAGCCTTAGCCTCCGCAGCCCCACTGGGCGACAGTCTGCCGTTCTAGCTGCCCGCCTGTGCCGCCTGCCTGTACTGTCCACCTGTGCCACCTGCCTGTACTGTCCATCTGTGCCACCCTCCTGTGCCGCCTGCCTGTGCTGCCCGCCTGTGTCGTCCACCTGTGCCACCCTCCTGTGCCG